>JAHBCN010006996.1:45857-69447 GCA_019359885.1 Listronotus oregonensis
GTGTTCAATTGGGCCAAATACATGTATGAAAATTCTTTTCGTTAAAAAGAAAAAAATCAAATTCCCGATTCGTAAACAACTTTTTTTTTTGTAAACCTATCGGGTAAAATCTGGAAACCTTTTAAAAATAATCAAATTTTTCGATTTTAAACCACCTATACCAAAAAAAAAACTAAAAAACAATTCTTTTTTTATACCCGCGTCTTTTGGGGCAAGTCTATTCCCTTTGTCGCTACAAAAAAACCCCCGCTCCCCAAAAAAGCCGCGCCGCCCCAAAAAAGGGCCGCGCCGCTTTAAAATTTTGATTTTTTTAACAACAATGAAATTTCCGGTGTCTTTTCTTAAATTAAATTTTTTTTTAATAAAAAACATTTAATTAAAATGGTTATAAATATAACCTTCTTTCTAATTTTTTTTTTATTTAATAAAATACCATTTGTCCATATTCTTTCTCGCGGGGAAATTCTTTAGGATCCCTTTTTTATATTGTATGCTTTTTTTGCTATATTCTCTTTTTGTAACTTTGGTCTGCGTGTTTTTTAAAAGAATTAATTAACATTTTTCCGTACCCGGAAATTATTAAATACACCTTCGATAAAAAGCACTTACAAAAAAAAGGTGAAATACTGTATAAAAATTTTTTGAATAAAAAAGGGGCCTTTTTATTTGACTTTTAAAAATCCATTAAAAATATTTTTTTACTTTAGAGTTTAAAGACACCTTTTCGTTTTGGGGAAAAAATTTTTAAACTTTTTTTTGGGAAACAAGTTGGTATTTTTGATTTTTTCATTTCCATTTTCGTTTTTTGCCCCAAAAAACCCGGATCTTCTTTGGGCCCTTTTATTTAAAAAATTTTTAATTAATATATTATTGCATTTTTAACGTATTGCTTTCTTTATCTTTATAAAAAAAATTCCCCAAAAAAACATTTGTATGTAAATTTAAATATTCTGAGCTTTTCCAAAAAAAATCTTCTAATTTTAAATATTTTGAATTCATACAAATTATTCACCTGCATGGGATACTTTTAATAAGGGGCATGATTTTTTCTTTAAAATTTTAAATTTCTTCATAAAAAAAATAATAATTTTTCATCCCAAAAACCCTTTTAAATTAAAATTTTTTTAAAAACAATATTAAAACAGGGCAAGCACAAATGATGACAAATGACAAGCGAAAGCAACCATGGCGGCGCCCTATATTAGACTTTTCGCGCAGATTGAAGCGCTTTCTCCTCTTCTCTATTTCTCTTATTACAAGGCGATCTTCGTTTTTGCCAAAACAAAAATTCTCCAATTCGCAATTTTGCGCAAATATTAGCGGGAAACCCATTTTTCGGGCCTTGAGAGGCCATTTTCAGCCTTTTCCCAACTGTTAATGTTGATAAACTTTTTTTCGCTCAAAAGCATCCCCGAAGACCTAAGAATTGCGCCACAAGGGAAAACTGTATAGATTTATTTAAAACTTTGTTCCTTCATTTACTGGACTAGTAAGAAAAATGGGTGTTACGAAGATGATTTTTTGCCTTAGAAAAAAGTCAGTTCTCAAAGCTTATACTGTTTTGCTTTGAAATCCATGGGAATATAAAAAGTACACAAGCACCCACAAAAAACCCAATTACCTTTTTATAACATGTATAACATGCATCCATTATTCATTACCATAACTTATGTATAACAAAAAAAACGACGTGTAATTCATGCCAGGGCTCCAAATTACAGAAAATACCGGCCCGATCAATATAAATACCAATAATTACCGGTCCGATTTTTTGTGGGGCCCAGACTTCCTTATGAATTAATCCTGAATATTTTTTAAGAAATTTACATGCGTTTTTTCGAAACCCTATAATTACGGTTTTATAAATAATCGTTTTTTGGGTTATTGGTGATATAATTATCCGTATGAGGAGGTTTATTAGTTGAAGATATCGTGGATAATTTTTAAAATTCGACTTTGGTAGTGCTTTTTATTAACTTGGAGACAGAGATATAAAACAATTAATCTTTACAAAAAACTGGTAATATACAGGGTGGGCCAATGAAAACGAAATATGGCCGATTTCTCATATCTATGATTGGTAGGAAAAAATCGCTCGGACCCGTCGATTTTTATGTCGAGGGGGATACATTTTGCGCTCATTTTTAACCCTGTCACCTCAATCCTCTAGGGGGGTGAGCTTTACTCCTAAATTTATAAATGGGAAAGGGGGTTAAAGATCATCGAATCCTCTTTTCAACGCTTCCTTCCTTTTGTGGAGTAACTTAAGGAGTAAAATTTATTAAACTCAACCAGAATCTCTATATGATTTACGTCAACGGATCATTGATGAATGTTTCAGAACGTCCGAAACCGTTTTGAACAAAACCTGTATGACTGCATGGAAGAAGAAGGCCAACAATTTGAACACTTGTAAAATTAAAAAGTAAGTAAATATATAAGGAAAGTTTTAAATGTAAATGTTCTCGTTATTTGAAATCATCTCCCCTCCCCCTCTTCGTAGGGTTACCCTTACCAAAAACTAAAGGCTGTGCTTAAAAAAAATGACGCTTTTCCAAAAAAATGGCCATTAAAAAAATTAAAGATGATAAAACAATTATTTTTTCAATGTTGACTTGTTATAAAATTCAAAATTATTTTCTTGAAAACTACTGCAAATTCAAAATCTAGGTTAAAAGTGTTAAAAAGGATTCGATGATCTTTAAAATGAGGTATCAGTCGACCCCCTTTTCCATTAAAGAATTTAGGAGTGAATCTTACCCCCCCTTGGGGTTGAAGTGGAAGGATTAAAAATAAGCGCAAAATGTGTCCCCCTCGAAATAAAAATCGACGGGTCCGAGCGATTTTTTCCTACTAACCATAGATGTGAGAAATCAGTTTTGTTTGTTTTCATTGGCCCACCCTGTAGAAAAGCTTAATTGTTATGCCTCTTATGTTTTTTTCGTGTTTCTTTATTTAAAGAAAAATCTTTGTCGATATGTTAATAATTATATTATTATAATAATAAATTTCCTTATGGCTGTAAAACTCGAGTGAAAACAATTAAAACTAATAGCGTATTCTGTAAAGCGCAACAATCTAAATTTAGTAGCAATAGGGATAATGTAACGTTCGACCTTTCTCCGCTACAAAAGAAAAAATCGCATTATGCAAGCAACTCGGTTCAAATGAACAAATTTCAAAATTTCAATACCCTGGACCACCCATCGAGAACAAATTAAAGTAAATTATTTAAAATTAAATGCAATTCCGACATTTCGGTCTGGTTCTTAACACTGGGAGTGTTATGAATACGCGAGGTTCTTTTTTGGTTGAACCATTTTATTAGTGAAAAGGTATACAGTGACTAGGGTACCAGGTTTAATATCGAAAATTAAATCCATAAGTAGGTCAAATCGTTATACGGGGTAAGAAATAGATACGTGAAAAAAATTAATGCATGTCCTAACAGTTTTGTTTTTTAGATAGGGAATCTTTCAATTACGAGACAAAAATATTTTGCCCAAAAATTTGGGACCACTCATGAAAGTAAAAGACGCTTTAGAAATTAAACATCTACAACTTCAGATATTTTTACCTTTTTTTATCTTGAGGCAGTCCACGAAGGCTGATGCCTAAAGCCGGAGCTCATCATTTCAAATCCATTCAAAGTATTTTGATTAGTCAGAACATTGTGGCGCGAATGATTCTCGACCAATAAAATATTTCGATGATAAGGATCTTGGAAAGGATGCATGACTCGGCTTAAGTCCTATTTTAATTCGGTCTACTTTGGTACCGTGTGGTAAGAGGGAGTTTGTTCACACGGGACTTAAGAGTCCTTTCGTGCCGCGAAAATTGGATCCAATTTGGGGTTCGGGGCATAATGTTTTTCTTAAAAACGGTATAAGTTATCGATAATTTTCAAAAACTATATGAAAGCCAACACTTAAATCTAGGCTTCTGCTGTAATAGTTTTTTAAATTTGGATTTAGTTTTTAATATTTCTTTAAGTAAAAGTCACCCTAAAATCGGTTGTGTTTAGATACTATTTTCTCTTAACTCGACTCATATTTCAAAAATCCATTACAGCAGAGGCATAGATTATTTATGAGTATTGGTAGACTTTTTCCGCGACAGCGAAAATGACTGTGTTTTCGAGGCATTAAACTGAACAAGATTTTGGCGCCCCAATTCAAGATAAGTTTGAGTCTTGTGAAAGAGATATCCGCATTGACCTGCGGTTGTTTTCCAAATTAAAATACATGGTGGCTTAAGAAATTGAATACTAGAGTGGAGGGTACTATCGTCAGCAAAAGTATGAATGGGATTGTGGAAGAGAGAAGATCGTTAATGTGTAGAAGAAACAGCGTGGGTGCTAGCACTGAGCCCTGGGGCACCGCAGCATTAATTTGTTAGAAGCTGGAAGAATGACCATCCACAGTAACTGATATACGTAGATTAGAAAGGAAACTGGATAGCCAAGAGCAAAGCTTAGGTGGAAGACCGTAAGAAGGAAGTTTGTTAAGAAACCCGTCATGCCAGACCTGATCAAAAGCTTTGAATATGCAAGAGCAACGATCTGGGATTCACCAAGAAACTCAAGGGACTTATTCCAGTTGTGTGAGACAATGGAAAGAAGATCAGCGTGGATCTTTTGTGACGGAATCAATACTGTCTATCATGTAAGATCTTGTATTTTTCCAGATACTTTAAATTTGGGAATTGATGAGTTTTTCCATTACTTTGCAAACAACAGAAAGAAGAGATATAGGTCTATAGTTAGAAGAAAAGTTTTAGATCCTTTTTTGGGAACAGGTTGCACACGTGTAGCTTTTTAACTCTCTATAAACTGCAGTGAGGTGAAGTGGGAATAAATAAAATGTTCTGAATTTGAGCATCCCTGAGACGAAAACAACTCCTTTAGATGTCTAAAGAGATATTCAATTCAACTGTTCTTACTACATTTTCTAAAGAATAAATTTCTAAATTTGCTATTTTTAAGTGGACAATTCTATGTCCTGAAAACATAGCCATGTTTTAATCCTTAAGGAATCAATCGCTGAAACTCGGTTACCTACTTCATTCTCAGTCTCTATATTCTAAGTATAAAAAAGAAATTCTTCTTTAATAAAAACGAAATATGTCTTTGTACAAATGCAAGATAATAAAGACCACCAAGGATGTAATAGACAATAAGCTTTATCTTTTCACTTTTTCTATTAGTATCAGCAGATATAATAAAAAGAACGCAGGTTTGATATAAAAGAGGCTTTTAAAGCAGATGTTATATTGGTAATTACTACCAACGACGTAGTATAGGTCATTTTCTTGTTTTTTGCCTTCAGCTAAAATTTGAACGCAGAAGGAATGTAGACTAGAGACTATAATTATTTCTTTGAAATATTGAAATTGAGATTACTTTCTGACTATTTACGCATTATTGTTGATGTGTAACAAAAACCTATATATGTAATATATATTTTTTTTAATCTTAAAATGGTCCACGAAGGCTGAAATGTTAAGTACTAACGTATCGTAGGTGTCTTAAGTGTGGTATGATGTAGTTAGTGTTTATAAAAAAGTGACTACATCAAGTTTAAATTACTAAATTATGAAGAAAAAAAGAAAAATCTATTTGGGTTTTACTAAGGGGCTGATATTTATTTCAATAGTTTAGATAAAGTAGTTTTTTTTAATTTATTTAATTTTTTTATTTCTAATATCGGTAATAAGGAAAATTTATAGCCGACTTAGGAGGATAAAATGTAAATCACCCTGTATATTTTTTTAACAAAATTACTAAAAATATGTTTTTGTAATATTCAAAAAGTATTTCTATGCATAAATCTAAATGTAAGTTCCCACGACATATTTTTTAATTATATATTTCGAAAAAAGTGACGGCGCATATAAATCGCTTGGGGGCGTCACGAAAATTTTGAATGCTTCGAAACGTTTTGCTAATTTTCAATAATTATAGTTTTAGGTTCTCGAAATGAATAATATGAGTTGTATTAAATTTAGATGACCATTAGTTGTGGTGGGTTAAATTTAATTTTGGTTTTGTTTAGCTTTTTTTAAAGAGGTTATCGCTGAGACACTAAACTAACCGTTCTCTAATATGAACTATTTAGTGATATATAGATTTTAAATAAACGGTTTAAATCTTCTAAGAGGAAAATTGAGTATAGAAGTTCTACTCGGTGATGGTGGTCATAAAGCTAAGTGCGAATAGTATAGTATTTTTCACGATCTAAGAAACTGACCTGGCCCGAGGCGGTATAATGACATGCAACGGTAAATCCGAAAAGTTTTATGGTTTTATTGCATTTCAAGCCTAAGTCAAGTCAAGTTAGTTTCTTAGATTGTGAAAAAAACTGTTCCTCTGTAATATTATTGTGTGTGACTTACCTATGATCTCTTAAATGATCCTGCCTTCTAAACGCCTTCCCACAGATATCACAGCTGTACGGCCTCTCGTCAGTGTGAGTCCGTTCGTGAATTAGCAAATTGTAACTCTTTGTAAACTGTCTATTGCAGAACTTACAAATAAATTGTTTTTTCGGTCTTGAAGCTCTTCCTGGAGCTCTCAACAGTCTCCGGTCCAAGTGGGCGTGCATTTGTGGGGGACCTAAAAAATAAAATTATATGACTTTAAACTTCTGACATTCTAAAAAAAACAAGTGTCAAGTAAAACTTACCAGGTGGAAATAATCCTCCGCCGCCAGGAAAAGTAAAAGTCCCGGCATTAGCAGGACTGGTCGGCAAAAATCCGGGATATGCATGGGGAGGCTGCCCACTGGAAGAATCCAAAATGGCGCCCGGCGGACCGGCCCGATGGGGAAGCATAAGAGCAGCCGCGTGCGCAGCTGCTACGCATGCTGCTTCTTCCCTCAGCTGCAGTTCTTTCCTCTTGTCGGCCATCATGGCCATCAGATCGAAGGAAGAAGTCGATTTTCGCATAGCTGAAGGACCTGTGGAATATTTTAATTTGGTATAAAAAGTGCTCAGGAGGTTTTTATGTGCCAACATTAAAAAGTTAGTTTTGTATAGTTTTTTTTTAATAAACTGAACAAGAATAATGTGTAAACGCATACCTTCAGCATTTTTGCTTCCCTCTACTCCCCTCTCCCGATTATCTAATCCCAGAAGGGGATGCATCTCTCCAGGATACATCATGGGATGAGGCATGTTTCTGGATGGTACCACTGGCACGAATGCCGAACTTTCTCTGTGGTGACTCATTGTAGGAGCTAAGGGAACCTGGGATAAAGTTAAAACGTTACAATTTTTACACTTGTTAAAAATCAAAATATAGACTTTGTTGTATATTTTAAAGATGTTTGTTTTTTTTAAGCCGACACAAGTAAAGAGTTGTTAATAAAATAAATCTTACTTGATGATGATATTGTATTTGACCATCGTATCGACTACCGGAAGATGATCTATTGGAACTGCCAGAAGAGGGGAGAGGAAAATCACGCCTCGACAGAGCTAGAGGTCTCTCATCAGGGGTATTTGTGGTGGCTGTCTCAGGCATTGCAATCTGAGAAGAAAAAATATGCAATATGCAGTGCAGGTTACCGTATAAATAATAAACATATATTTAGTGCGTTATTTTACTTTTATAAATCTTTTAAATATCCTTTTAAAACATCCAAAACAGATAATAAAATACCACAACTTCTCGTGTTCAAGTATAATAACCTTTTAGCAAATTAATCTGTTTTTATGGCTGTCCTAAAACATATTTAGCGGCACCGACAGAAGGATTCAACAGTATATGCAATTTAAATCTCAAATTGTTTTCTAAACCGTTTGTTTTTACACAAACTCATTTTGCAGGTAGCTTTAGGTTTTTTCACATCCGGACGTAGTCTTATATGGAACTGATAATTATCTTCGGTAGGCTGTTCGAGGTAATAAAAGGATGAGAAAAACTTATGTTTTTCAGTATATGTCAGTGTCTTACAACAGTATTGGAGAAAAACATAAAATTAAAAAAAAAACATACATTTTAGTTGATTCTGCTTGGCATTAAATTAAAGGCGTAATGCTTTTTTTAAATTTTGATCAAATAATAACATTTTCGCTAAATTGTCGATGCAAAATTAAAAACAGGCAAAAAAAGTGGAGTATGCAAGAACTCGGACTAAGATTTTCTGCCCCTTTTTTTTCGCTGAACACGAATCTGAAGTCAAAATTATGTGTCAAACAACAAAAAACTGAGAAAAGGCGTAATTTTAAATATTAAATTTTTTTCTAATTTAAAACCTCAATATCTTAAAAACTATTAAATATACACGAAACTTTATAAAATATAAAATATGTATTTTTACATGGCCTTTAATTTAAGTTATATAACTTTGTAGTCTAGATGCAATATTTTTCGAGTTATAATCAAAAAACTTAATTTTCAGGATTTTTTCAAGATATCCCGGTGAAAAAAAATATTTTTTTTATTTTTGGAATTAAATCTTAGTCTGACACCCAAGAACACACATTTTTTTTGTGAACCTGTGAAATGAATACACCATAGTCGGCTGTAGAAAAACTTAGCCTACATAAACAGAAGGAATTTAGTTCTTCTCCAGTTTGTAATTTATATTCAAAAACAATCACTTTTTTATCCAAAACAGCAGTTAGACATGTGTTTTTCAATTTGCAAAAGTTTATTGCTGTTTTTATGTTGTCCCGCCTACGCTGTTTATGCAAAACACTTTACAGAAGTTAATTTACAGTTATAATGTGAAATTTACAGCATCACTACTGTTTAATAGCTCTCAAGATGTCTCGTAAAAATGTACGATATGTATGATGGTCGTTTTAAATTTATTACCGTTTAGATTATGCAGAAGGAAATTAAAACATATCGGTCGTCTCGCTCTAGCTTTTAAAATCCTTATAATTTATTTCGAAAATACAGTGTATTCGAAAATTGAACGGCCAAATTTCAAAAGGTAGTTCTCATTGAAAAAAACTTTAAAGTCAATTTGCAACTAGAGTTAACTATAATTGTGGTACGGAAACTTGCAATGACTTGGTTTTAATTTTTTTTCTAAAAGAAAGCAAGATAGGAAAATAAATAAAGAGACAAAAACAGTTGTATTTTTAGTTCCTTCATCTAAAAAAATATTAAAATTGCGAAAAGGTCGGTGGCGTACACCATATTTATAAAAGCTTTTTTAATGGGAAATCACCTCTTAAAATGTGGCCGTGCATTTTTTAAACATGCTTTATAGAACGATCTTTTAAAATATTCGAAGCTTTTTTTGATTTATGCTAATTTTTAAAAACCAGTGGACAGTGTTCCTGCAATTAGTTATTATTAAATTAGATTAATAACACATGTTTACAAAAAAAATGTCCTGACTATTTGACTATTTGACCGGACCATGGTTTCCTATGTATTTCGGCGTCCTGAATCCCAATCCAGGGTCAGTTTTTCCCCATCACGTCAGGAAAACGAGATTTCGAGGTCATTTAGAGCTCAAATATTTGTGAAAGCCGCCTTGGTACAACTTCTCGAGCCACCTATTAACTTGACGTGTACCTGTGTAGCTCTTGAGTAGTTTCTGGACATTAGGAAGAAGCTCTAAATCTCGCCCAGGGCCGGCACAGGGAAGAAAGTGGCCTTAGAGATTTAATCTTGCAAATTTTAATTTCCCTGTCAAGACGTTGAATTTTGACGCCTGATTTGATGTGAAATGATCGCGATTGACCCGGCGATGACCGGAATAATTCAAGACCCTGAAGAAAGAGCTCTGCGTAGAGCCTAGCGCCACACCAGGGGTAGAAAGTGGCTCTGAGATTTTCATTTGCAAAAATTTGCATTTCTTACTCAAGAGTTGAATTTAAGTTATGCTGCTGGATCGCGGTGACCTGCAGTAACCTGGTCAGTGCTGGAGTCTCAGATGAACATAGGAATGAACTCGTATGTTCTGTTGGGGGCCAATTCGAAGGTTGCAAGATTTCGTTTTTTCTGCTGAAAGATTAAATTCTGACAAGGGATTTGTTGAACCGGAAAATTTTAGGCCACAAATTCAGATCCAGCATTGATAAGTACATGAGAATACCACTGTTGCAATTGCAGCGTGCAAAACTCGATTTTCCAGCCCTCCCTATGGGTAGTTTTGGTCCTAGAGAGTGAATTTTAGTAGGGGAAATACTTTTTGACTAAAAATTAGGATCTAGCGTTAAAAAGTACATTGGAATACCATGGTTGATCATCTGGTATCCAGAAATCCATCTTTCAACTCTTCTGGGCGTAGTTTGCGGCCTCTTGGGCCGTCTAGGGCCTTTTTTAAGGTAGGATTGAAATTTAGTAAAAATTCTTTAATTCGCAGATTTGGGCAGATATTCGCGGGAAACTCATTTTTGGGACTTTGGGAGGCCATTTTCAGCGGGTTCCCACGTCGGAATCGTGATAAACTTTTTCTTTCTCGAAAGCATTCGCGAAGACCTAAGAATTGTGCCACAAATGAAAACTGTACAGATTTATTTACAGCTTTGGGTACTTTCAGGTCTTCAGTTACATAGCTATAACATTTTCGTACAAATTAATGTTGTAATAAAACATCATTTATTTAGGCAATTCAATGATAACATGAAAGTCTCAAAAGTTGCTAGTGGAATTTTAAACGTATGATAAAAAAATTTCTCGGCTCTTATAAGTCTTATGAGAGAACACAAACCGCATCCAATTAATAAATACATTAACTTGAAGAAACAAAAGAAGAAATACCGCATCTGCTAACGAACTGTTTGCTTTCAGTAAACAGACATTTTTTCGCTTACACAAACGAATGTACAGAGACGATAAAAGTATGTCTTGAGTAAACACGGCGAATGGGTATTTCTTCGTTTTCTTGGAACCATCTTCAAACATGGTTTCTATAATAGAAATGTAAACATAGGGCATCGGTACACAGTGAACAAAAAATAGCTTTTTACCTGATGCTGAATACTAGTTTTAGTCTTACTGCCTTATATTATTATTTATGTAGAGGGTATTTTTATTGCTATTAAAATTATTATATTATAATACAATGAATTTGGTATCTTTGACTTTTAAATACAAGTAATACAGTAAAGGAGGTAAAATCACGAAACGCAAATTTCGGGCAAAAAGCAGGTACTTGAAGTAACTTGTATTATCATAAGAAAGGTGTCCAGTATTGAATTAAACCGAATATTAACCCGAAATTAATTCCGATACTGTGAAAAAGGGTTGGCGGCGGGGGGGATAAAAACATGAACTACAACTTTTCATACAAATGACCCCTTCCAAGAAATAGCGCAAGGAAAATTGTGATTTTTGCCAAAAAAATGTTACATTGTTTAAAGTTTTTTTAATTTAACCGAAAATGTGGTGGTATTATAAAAACAATTATATATTACTAATATGAAGTATTTTAGTTGACAAATAAAACGATTTTTTTTATTTTTATTCGATGAGTATAAAATGAGATATGGCCCGGCAAAAATAGTTGCTTAACGAAAAATTCAGAGACCGGATCGCTCTGGCGTAAATATTTGGAAAAAAGTTAAGGCCAAAAATTCTATTTTTTTTCCGCTATTACAAAAAATGTTTTCGTTTTTATTTAATTTAGGGGTAGTTTTTCCGGGGATGAACAAAAGTTAATCTTTTTCTATACTGAAAATATTTTAGTTTGTCGGTTATAAAACGAAAAGTTGCAAAAAATATATTTAATAATCGTTTTTTTTTCATTTTTTTTTTAATTTAGGGGTACTTTTCTCCCCCTGGAGAAAGACGAGGGGAAATGAATATCATAATAGTCAAAATACGGTAAAATATCTTAAAAAAATTGATTCAAAAACAATGAATAATATGAGGTCACGTTTTTTGTATTCTTTTTTATTATGGGGGTAGTTTTAACCCCCTATTATAAGCCCTTCTTAATTATTATGAAAAAATAGCATTTATTTGATAATCTGAGCTTTATCTTCAAAATGTTTTGAAAAACCCCCTAAAAAAGAGTAGTTTTTACTATTATTATTATTATTTTTAAGGGTGTTTCAGAAATTTCTGACATTACAATCGTAACCCCCTCCCTCCCCCGGTACCTATTTTCATAAAAATTCGTTTAATATTGCCCGAGATATTCAATATGTTTTTTATTTTTGTCCAAAAAATAGTTTGGCCAATTTTTAGAGCGTTTTGGACCAAATCCCAGTAACAAAACTTGTTTAATTCCATATTTGACACCTTTTTTGACAAATTTCACAAAATTCAAGTTGATCTGATTTGCCCGAAATTACTGCTTCATTTAAAAAAAATTACCTCCTTTTCGGTACTAAACGTAAAGGCTACGCATAGACATATTAAGGGGTTCAAAACGTAAATAATAACGCTATTAACAACGTAATCCTTTTCTAAATGTTACCATAGATTTTTTAGAATACTCTTGCGGTCTAGAATAATTAAATATACAGTAAAAATAAATAAGGTTATTTAATTTAATCTAATAAATTTTTATGTAATTTTTTTGTTCCATACACCAGTCACTTCTCATAAGTTGCTGATTCGTAGAAAGAAAAAAAAAATGAGGCACCACTTACATGCTGGTCACGATCGGAGTTTTTTATATGCAAACTAGAAAATTTCCATTGTTTTATGACCGCAAAGTTAGTATGTGTCAATAAAAAGTTGCTTTCATTTTAAGTGCAAGATTCTTCTAGATTATTTTTAGAAGATGTTTTATTATAGATTGTAATATTTTACTATTCTTAATGCAAGTATTCATATATAGTAGAAATTTTATTCTTTTAAAATTAAATCGCCTAGAACAATATAAGTAGTACTACTGAAAATTTATTTTTTTTTGTAGACCATTAACTAAGAAATTCTTGGGCTTAAAGCACATTAGGATAAAAGTTTTTTCGACATTTTGCATCCAATTTTTTTGGGTCTCTAAAAGTAAAGAAAGGATTTGTTAAAAGTAGGTAACTAAGCAGTTAATTAAACATAAAGTCGTTGCTTCGCTTTGTCGTAGTTAGTAATGAAAATTTTCCAGAAACATTGGAAATATATAAAAATATTTAAAAAAAAAAAAAAACTGCAAAACTAAAAAAAATCAGTTTTTAGTTAAATATTATTATACATGCTCTGTTCCCATGGAAATATTTCCATTTTCAACGCTAGTCTTACCACAGCACTAATTAGGCGCTATTTAATAACTTTCTAATAAATAGCCTGACAGCTATCAGCTATCATTATATAGTAGTTGAAACCATTTCTTGCAGTTATTATAAAATAAACCTTTTTACTGTAACAATTAAAATTATGTTCAAGTCTACTGTTAAATACGGAGAAGCTAAATTATT
The DNA here is from genome assembly GCA_019359885.1 of Listronotus oregonensis. Taxonomy (NCBI): domain Eukaryota; kingdom Metazoa; phylum Arthropoda; class Insecta; order Coleoptera; family Curculionidae; genus Listronotus; species Listronotus oregonensis. Next base: position 59,187 of record JAHBCN010006996.1, read on the forward strand.
AACAAATTGTTTTAAGTAGAATTTTATGGTATGGCAATCTATTTTGCAAATCTTTTGTTGGTTTTTTATGATCTGATACCAGAAAGCAGATACGTATGTTTTATTTCAATTGTGGGACCTGGTTAACTACAAATATCTTTTTGGGATGGTTCCGGTTTTCTTGGTCATTGTAAATTTTAAAACTGGTAAACCCAAAACTTTTCTGAGGTCATTTAATTTTTTACTTAACTAGATCAAAGATATTGAATTAGCATATTTGGTTATCATGTGGGTAAACACATTATATTAAATTTAAAAATAATTTTGTGGTCATCAATGTGGTCGCGTGTTATTAATAAAAATGTAAATTAATTTTAAAAACTCCTTAACTCATGACATGACTAATGATCAATATAACGCTTCTGTTTACAAATCTGATGATAAATTGTGGGTTTATATTTTTGACTTTTATTTTACTTTTTTTCTGGACCTGAGTAAAAAAATGGCCAATCTCCAATTAAACTAAATTGGAGATTGGCCCCTTTAAGTCCAGATTTATTTTATGCACTTAAAAAAATCAATAAAAATAGAGTTTGTGCCAAGAATTTAACGAAAGTTAAAAAAATCTACTAAATATAAATAATAAACATACGATTAAGGCTATTATATTCCAAAATGCTACGAACAATACAGTTGTACACAGACTTAATGGCTCTATTAAGTCTGTGTACAACCGTATTGTTCGTAGCATTTTGGAATATAATAGCCTTGTATGGTGTCCTTGTTATTAATAACAAATAGGGCAATTAGAAAGAGTTCAAATTAGATTTACAAAGTTTTTATTATACAAATTGAGACATGTCCGTGTTTTCAAGGTGTCCGGGGACGTCGCGTCGTCCGTCCGTCGTCCGGGAAAACATAATTTTTCATCCCACAAAAAGTGGTCGATTTATTTTCAGCATTGCTTGTCTATTAAAGTTTTTTCAGAACTGTTAAAATTATGCGAATTCTTTTTTACCATTACTGCCCACAACGCAAATGTGGAGCAAATATTTTCGTTAATTGCAGCTCAGTGGACAAAAGATAGGCTCTCACTAGCATCTTATTACCCGTTCTGAGTTTTATGACTTTATATTATTACCAGAAAATAGTTCCGTCTTAAGTGAAGTCTGGAAATCAGATAAATATAAAGTATAAAAATATTTTATGTTTTTTAAATTAATAATTTTTTTACCATCCATGCTATTTTTGTTTTTTCCTGAGAACTTTATATTTTATGTTGCCATACCTGATAATTTTATGTTTTATGTCACCATATTTGGCTTAATTTGTCTTTAATTTAGGTTTATAATGCATTTTTGCATATAATGGAATAATTATTTGAATACATTTTAAAGTGTTTTTATTTTAATTTAGCTTCCATTGTTTTAAATAAATTTATTCCATATATTTTTTAAACTGTCCGGATTTGTCAGGATTTTTTGACTCCACATGTCCTGGATTTGAAAGAAACCCTAGCCCTATTCTGTATGGATTCAATTGGCTGGCTTTAAATGTGTCTTAAAAAACGTAGAGAGAGTACACAAGCTGTGTTTTTATATAAAATGGTAAATGGCATAATAAATTCTAGTGAGTTTATTTATTTTTTCCCCGGTACCCCAAAAACCACTAGGTCAGCCCCAAAATTTTTTTTCAATGGGTATCAGGGGAAAAATTATGGGCATCGTTTTAGGGGATATATCAAGGAAAAATTCTGAAACTGAAATTTTTACTCGGAAAGCCCTAAAAAACTATTTTTAAAACCCCACACTAAAAACCCCCCTTTTCTCCATTTCTTATTGTTTTCCCCAAAAAAACTTTTTTTTTTTTTTTTTGTTTAATATTTTTCTTTAATATCATTACAGTGGATTTTAAACAAGTAATATAATTATTCGCGTTTAGATATTAACGTATGTATATAACAATTAGGAGTCGGTTCTTTGATGATTCACATGTGGGTAAATATTAAATAATTTGTCAATGTAGGTATATAGCCTGCTGTAAAATTATCTTTGGTTAAAAAAAATGCGAACGTTGTGTACGATTAAAAAAAAAAACATATAGAATATGTGAACTATCAAAGATTTAAATTTCAAGTTGAGTCGGTCAGGGGTCGAAACATTTCAGCTTTTTTTTCCCCTCATAAATACCTACGTTATCGTTTTACATAAAGGTAAAAAGGGTATGTAAAGTCACATAAATATTCTAAAAACCCCAAGAAAAAAAAAAAAAGAGTTATTGAAGTTGTTTCTGAGATATTCGATTTTAAAAATCGCTTAATTTACTACTGACCGACTCATGAGAGAGTAGACACTTAAAATTTGGTATTTACATAGGTATTATTTAAAAAAAAAAATTGTACAGTTTTTGGGTTGACTTCAAGTTTAAAAAAAGAATTTTACCTAATTATTGGTTAGTCAATCAAATCAAAATCAAATCAAAATTTAAGTGTATATAAGAGGAAAATTATAAAGGATTTTGCTCGACATGACATGCTTTTCATTCCACACCTTTCGCTTTTTGTTCTTAAGTTTAATTAAAAAAATTTTAAATTTGGGGGAAAAATAATATCAATATTTACATACTTGTTTAAATAAATAAATGTTTTTTTTCTTTCTTCTGCGAAAAAAAAGCAAACAACTATTTTGTATATAATAATTAATATGCTCCAAACACCCATTTGCAAAGCAAGATCGTGGAAAAACCCCCGGATTAATTTTCAAGTGAAGTTAATTTATTTTTTTAATATCGTAATTATCATTGAAATTTAAATGAAGGGTTGGTTTTTTGTAATTATATGAGATAACAGAATTATTATAGTTTAACAAGAAGTAATTAAGTCACACAGGAATTATGGTAATAACATGACGGCGTAATTACAGTACTGTAAGTACAGTGTATAACCTTTGTAAGATTGTTCCAAGATTACTATTTTATGATAAAAATGTACAGATGAGTTATAAAATATTTTTGATTATGCAACCTTTATCAAAAGTATATCGTAATCGGTAGAAAATTATATGAAGAATAAAGCTCTGGCAGACAAAAGAACAGACAGGAATAAATTCTGTAATAGTCCGGGAGGCCACCGCAAAAAAAACCAAGCCTATAAGAAAACCGCATGAAATATATTTTTTTATATTACTTTGAACATTAGTCAATTCAAAGCCGCACTGCTGCCTCAGCTCAGCGGGTTCAAATTGCATTTTTTTTACCTTAAAAAAAATTGTGAAAAATCAGTTTTTTTTTAATATAACTCGAAAACTACCGACTTTAGGAAAAAATGGCATTTAGTCAAAATTAATAACCTAATTAAACTACGTCAGTTTTTTAATATAATTTTTTTTGGAGCCTTTGAGTTTTTGAGATATTAACGACTTAAATTTAAAATAAAAACGCAAATATCTTAAAAACTAAAAGAGGTACGAAAAAATGTAATATCAAAAAAATATGCCTTTTAGTAAGTAGTGATGAGCTAACCAAGACCAAGACCAAGACCGGGCTAGTCTTGGTCTTGGTCTTGCAAGTCTGGTCTTGGTCTTGGTCTTGCAAGCCCAAAGAAGGTCTTGGTTTTGGTCTTGGTCTTGCACCACCCGGTCTTGGTCTTGGTCTTGGTCTTGCTGCAAGAGTCTTGCTGGTCTTGCTTTTTTTGGTAGTAATAATTTAAACTAAGCAATCTTAAATAAAATATATATTTTTTTAATACTTACAAATAAATAAACATGGAGACTATATTTTTTGCTTTAAAATTTTAAAATATATCAATTTTAACCTTACTTGTACATTTAAATTATTTGATTAAAAAGGATATTTTAAATGTAGGGGTTTATTTATTTATAGCCCTTCATTTTAGTGATAGGAAATATTAAAATTTTTTTGAAGAAGCATATAAAATTACAATACTGAGTACTCTGAGGACAGAAAAAAAACTTTTAATTTCAACCAGATGTGAAATTTCCATGAATATGATTCTGATACGTAAACATTGGTTTCTAATTCAAAAAAAAAGGTATTAAGGAAGCTTTTCAGTTCAAATAAACTTTCAATGTTCAAATTAGTCAAACATTTGCCGTACAAAGTTTGTACAAATACTTTATAAACATTCTGCATATACAAGGTGGCTCGAGAGTGCGACAAAGATCAATATATCCGAAACCGTTCATAATGGTAAAAAACTGATTATACAAAAATTATAGAAGAAAGGGCGTAAAATGTAAAATTATTTTCTATTTCAGAATTTTCCAAAAAAGTCAGTACCACTCAAGAAAACTTCCTTATTTTTAGCTTTTAACCTAAAATAGAAAAATTATAGCAAAAAATTCATTAAAAAAAAATCGCTTCCCTGTATATTATGCTGGAAAATCTTGAACTGTCATATAGGTACAATGTCGGTGTTTTAAATATCATTTTCGGTTTTGACAAAAATGACGTCATCATTATACTTTTGGCATTGTTTTGACTTTTCTGTCTAAACCGGATGTGAAATTTAAAATCCATTTATATAAAAAGTATTCCTATATAAAATGACAAATATATTTTTTATTAGACTATCACTTTTACATTTATATCTCAGTTTAAAGGAGAAATCTAATGATGCCACTTCTTACAGTGTTAAAATAATGTTTAAAAATAATGTTTTCCTGGATTTTGGAAATTTTTGATCCAGTAAGTGGCATCACCTTATTAAAAGAAAAAAAAACATTCGGAATAGGTAAGTAATTTTCAGCTTTTATAACTTTTGTACTCTTAGTTTTTCTCTGTCGTAAACGGTTTTGGAGATATCGAGCTTTGTCAGACCATTGAGTCACAATCATATTATTTTTGAAACATGTTACTGAATCTACTAGTTATCGTTTTTAGCTTATTTTATTTAAAAACGAAGAGATCGATTTAATTATTACTTTATTAAAAAAACCTGTTGCTCATAAAATAATCGCTTTTTAAGGCAGTTCTCGACACATTTTTTGTCATGTCTGTATGAAATACTTCTGTATATTAAATATAAAAATTGAATATTATAATTTAAATATTGTTCATAGTAATAAAAAAAAATGTTCTCGAAAACTTCCTAAAAACAACATCAATTTATTTTCTTATAGAAATTCTTAGAGTGTGCCTCAGTTTGTTTGGAGTTGCGCGCGTGCCTCTATGGCCTTTATGTTATTCCTCTTCATTCTTCATATCTCTTCGCCGCAAAAGAACGGCCATCTTGATTTATAAGCTGGCCTTTCTTGTGGTCTGCTTCTTTAAAACGACTAGCAGACGATTTCAAGATCAACACGTTGTTTCTCTTTTTTTCTCGAGGTTGCCTGTCGATTTTATATATAAATAAAGGATTACCTATACATTTTTCTTTCAAAAGCCGAAAAACAACCATTATTCTTACTTGCTATTTATTTGTGTATATGAAAATATGGACTCAAATAGTGCTTAAACAAATACTATTTCTTACTTCACTCATCGATACTTGTCACTGTACCAATATGACTCTCATTTGAATATAAATTTAATTAGCATATTTAGGTTGTTAGTAGCGGCTCCTTGGGTGTATCGGTACCTATTTATCTTTAGCGAATTATTTAAATTCAGTTTTAAATATTCATTTGTTAAATTTGTAGCAAGATAGATGAGGATTATAAACTTTTTTTTTTAGTTTTAGAATGCTGATGCTGATGCTGTTTGCGCAATTTGCTAAGCTCTGAGCTAAATAAATTAATGCAAACCCCCATAGTCGAGGCAATGAAGCAATAGACCTCGGAATTTTTTATACTAAGACGGATCGAAGCGGTTTTTTTTTATTAGCTTTCAAAAACTTTTTGTAAAAAATGTGCCTACTTTGTGACTTATACAAACCCAAAAATGTATTAAAAAATTCATATTTCGAGGCGGTTTTTGGAAGATCTACTTTGTAAATAAGAGTCAGAAGTGGCCCAAATCGGGTTCCCAGGGGTTTTCGAGGTCGCAGATGATGTTCAAATTGACCCACAGCTCACCTGGAGCCCAAGAACGTCTATGAACGTCATCTTTGTGGGACTCTCCCAAAATTTATGCAAGGAAGGGGAGAAACTCGACGCCCGAGGATTTTTTGGGGCTTGAATTCAAATATGACATCGGAAACACCCCCCGGACACCTGGTGCGCCGGAACCTGGACGTCATCTTCGAGAGTTTTCCTGACAAGATAGCCAAAAACAACCCAAAAACGATTGTGGGGGCGTTTTTAGGGCGCTGAATCCAAACTTCACGTCGAAAACGACCCCCCAAATTAAACCTTTGCCGCTTGTCTATAGATACCATGGCAAAATAAGAAGTTATTATTTTTATTTAAATAAAAAGTATTATAATGTTTCATTTAATAAGTATGTTTTAAAATTCTTATCTTATATACTGTTCTTTAAATACAGTAAACTACATTATCGGCTTAAGGAAAGAGTAAATAACTCTGATTTTAATGCGTTCCAGATTAAAAATCTTAACAGTATGATAACTAGTTTTATTGTCACTGATAAGGAAAAATTGTATAATTTTATTGTTTTGCAAACTATAGAATGGACTTCGTTTTGAACTTAATTTTTCGTTAATGAAAATTGATCAAGAAAATATAAGTTACCAATAAATATAAATATTAAGTGTTTATTTAAAATGCATAAAAAAAACTTGAGATTTTTGCAATTTTTAACGATTTTCATGCCACTGCATTAGTATCCTTTTTCTATCCTATCTTTATTGACGCCATAACTTCGGAATGAGATATTTATTTAAACTGTGATGTATTTACTTGCAATTTTAAAAGACAACTATTGTTTTTAAGATATATTCCCTTAAGGGACGGGGGTGAAATTAAAAAACTTGAAATTTTAATATATATTTTTTTCTTTTACAACTAAACTGGATTATTCTTATGAATAATTTGGTGTCCGAACCACCGCTTTTTTGAAGAAAAAAATCTTAATTATATGCCTAATTTGAACTGTCTTTGTAGTTGAAGATACAATTTTATTTTCTTCTATTATTAATCAAATGGTATGTTATTCTCCTGTTAAATTAAAATAATAAATCATACTTATTTTTTGTTGTAACTCTATTAATCCGTTTAAATGAAAAGAGATGCGATTTTTAAACGCAATATCTCACATTTATTCTTGTTAAAAATTAAGTGATAATCAAAATTATTTTTATTGTTTTATGTACAGAAATTCGAGAATTATATAATTATCAAAGTTTTCTATTTAAGCTTTATTTACTATTTAAAAGCCATTTGTTTTAAAGAAAAAGACTTATTTACCAAGTTCTTCTTACCTATGATTAAAGTCCCAACGTTTCAGACTTGCCACACATTTTCAGAGAACTCAAAATGCCACAAAAATTACTGTTAGCCTCACCAATTAGTCCACAATCTAGTTCACACTGTAAATGGTAAGGAAAAATCGTTTATCCCGAACTTAAACAATTTAAATCAATCGTTAACACCAATAGGTACCACTAATAATAAGTCAATAAGTGCGGGTAATTGCCGTAAAACCACCCTTGTACTCTTAAAGGTATTGAAAACCGCAAGAATTCAAAATAACAGGTAGTACCTAACTACCGTAGAACCCAAAAATAAAAAGGATTGACTTCAGGTAGTACTGAGAACGCGCGCACTGTCTTGGAGTAAAACTAGGTACCGACTGAGGAGAGAGAGAGGCGCGCTAGTGGTACCGCAGTACCCGTGAGCCTACAAGTGTGCTTACCATTTTCAGACCAGAGTTCCAGTCATTTTTAACCAACTTAAAACAAAAGGATTTTTAGTCATAATTTTACTATAATATTTTAATTTTGGGACAGTCCAGGAAGGATTAAAGTCTAAGCAGTTACCGATGTACCGTGGGTGTCTTAAATGAAATAGGAGGCAGTTTATTAACAGAAGACCCAGGGCTGGATTTAAGACTGTGAAGGCCCTTAAGCAGATTTCGTGTGAGGGCCCTAGTTCTTACCGTTTAAAAAATGAGAAAAAATTACTTTACTTTTATAAATATATTTTTTAAATAATACCAATTAAAAATTATAAAGTGCAGTTCTTACGAAATTAGAACAAAATACGAATAACAATATCATTATAAGTTTAATAGAATGGAGTCAGATGCCCTGTCATTTAAGTTCTTGTACTTTTTTAGATTTTTTAATTGTTTGATTATATCAGACATATTTAATTCCTTTAAAACATCGTGCTCAATACTCATTACTCGTATAAATAAGAGACATTAATCCATTAAGATACTCCTTCAAGATGGGGAGTAAATTGCAAGTGCTTATCAGGGTCATTTGAGATTTTGATATTTTACTGATTGCCTGATTGGAGTGAACAAATATAGATCGATGATTTCTTTTAATATTTAATGTAATTATGTTTGTACAAAGTATACTGTAGGTGAAGGTAAAACGCGAAAAAAAATATGAAAGGAAAAGTTGTTTACCAGTGTTTACTAGTCTGAATTTGAATTTTTTTCCGAAGTCTCCATTGTGGGGGCCCCACTTTTGTGGAGGTCCCGGGGCTGTAGCCCTGGTTGGCCTCCCCTAAATCCGGTCCTGAGAAGACCTAAAGATTTGCAGGTTTGCAAAGGGAACTTTTAGACTGGGAATAAATCCATGAAAGTGGCATTTGCTCTACCGTAAAGGGAAAAAATTATTGTTTAAAAAAGCGATAGATTTCCACAGCCTGTAGGTAGTCAATGGAAAGAAAGTTTTTTGTATAAATTGCATCATTAATAAGACAAATGGCTCTTTTTTGGACGAAATCAAGAATACTAAAAGTGGTGGGAGACCATTCTATAAATATGTTTTGTACCAATTAAGATAGTTCTGAGAGATTAAGCACCCAAAAAAAGTCTTTATTTTGTTTAGTAATAAGAAAGATAAGCATTGGTAGACGTTTGAGCTGTTCTAGGTCACAATAGGGATCCACTACCTATTTGTAAAAAGTCAGAAGAAACGCCACCTTAACGTTTCCAATTTTTTTAATAAGTACTGTTACGTACTTTAAATATTTTTTAGTTTATTAAATTAAGTTTATTTAAATAAATATAACTTTGATATTTTCTATCTCGACGATCATTGCGAAGTGGGTTCTGAGGATTTGGATTATTTTAAATTTTAATATACCCTGTACTAATTTTTCTTTTCTATTTTTAGATATAGGAATCTTTTTAAAAGCTTTTTCAAAAGTCAACTGCTGTTCGCAAAATTCTGTGGTGATAAAATTGTGTATTGTTAATTTGGGTGAAGTAACAAAAAGATTGACCTTTTTTTTATGTCTTAAGTTAGGGGTTTACAGAAAAAATAAGTTAAAAAAAATTAAAGTAACACAAGAAGAGATAAACATTTTGTAATCAAGTGGTTTTAATTATACAACCCCCAAATTAAAAATTAATTAAATTAGGTTAAGTTAAGAAGATAACCAACTTTTTTTTCTCTTAACTTATGAATAATTTTTTAACCTTGTGCGCCGATTTCTGCGACGATTTTTAATTTTGACACATAAAATATACGTTTTCTTTTTTTAAAAAGTTAACCCAATTAACAGTGATTTGCTCTACGCATGCTTAATATTATTAAAAATTTTGCATGTTTTTACACAAAAAATCTTAATTTTTTTTTAAATTAATTGTTGTTAACCCAATTTAATTTTTTTAATCCTACCTTTACTTTCACTTGATTCTTAAAAGAAGGTGAAAAAAAAACGATTCTATGTTCATACAAAATATAACTTTTTGGCCCGTCATATTTAAAGTCATTAAATTCAGACATAATATATGGTATTAAAAAAAAAAATCTATAATTAAAAAAATATACTTACTTTTATCCCAGTTCCTACTATAAATACATAAAAAACTTATGATAAGAACTCCAACTATTCTTCGATTTTAAGAGCCATGAACAGACCTAGTGTTTTTTAATACGATTATGCGTTACTTATTGTCGGGGTCTCCGGGGGGTTTTCCCAATTTTGGGGCCCACAATAGCTAGTGGCCTGCACCTGAACCATTATGGTGGGGTTTTCTCGACCTGGCGATGCAGCAGTAGCCACGGCTGGGCCTTCCACGGCAGCGGGGCGTTATTCAACTGTTCTATGTTCGGCCGCCGTACGCGCCGACTTGAATGCCCCCTTGCACCACCTCTCTCCTGGTGGGGCGACGGGGGTTTTTTTTTTCGTGGTTCTTTGGTAGACCAAAAACTTTTTTTGGGGGGTTGTGCTCTGAAATTGCG
>JAHBCN010006997.1:0-35000 GCA_019359885.1 Listronotus oregonensis
TAATATGAATAGAAAAAAGGATGTACGATTTTTAGAATTAAAACAAAGCATAAAAGCAAAAAAAAAGAAGATTCTTAAATAATATAATATAATTATAAAAAAGTACTTTTCGTTTTGCTTTAGTTAGACCATTTATAAAATTAAGAACGTTTTTCATTGTTTACTTAGTTTTACATCTTGTTTGTATTTTTGTAAACCTTCATATTTTCAAGTATCGAAGTTTGTGTTAAAAATTTATATTTATAAATCATTTTAATGTTCTTTAGTTCCAAAATTTCAAACTTATTTTTATTCTATATTTTACATTTTTTACAGTTATACTTTCAGAATTTTTAAAAATCCTATATAAAACTTAATGACTCTTTTAAGTACGAATTTTTGTAAAAATTAAAAAATTATAGTTAATGATTAAAGAATTTTTCATGTTTTTGTCAGTTACAAATAAGCGAACTTAAGTTCCTATTTTGATGTAGTGACACCAAAGTTTTATTTACCTATTAAAAAAATGACTAGTGGTATATTGCAGGTCATCGCATACAAAGGTATAATAAGGTGGGGTCCTATGGAAAACGGGTAAAACAGACCCAACTTATAAAAACTCCAAACAGGCATCCAAATTTGGCTCTGTTATGATTCTGAGATATCTCGGCTACATACATTGGACATATTGCAAAATAACATCCTACTCCAATTCCCAGAAGAAATCTGAAAAATGCAAATGAGGCATCGTATCGCAATTCGACTACTATATATATTTTCAAATACCACAATAAGAATATTTGTAATAAAATTATTATTGCTTTAGAACAGACCCATAAATACAGCTTTTTAATGGTAATTTAATAAACTAGTACCAATTAATTAAAAACTCTTTTATAAGCATGTACTAAATAGATTAAAAATTATTTCCTTGTTTGATGCTTAGATTAAAAAACTATATACAGGTATTCGCTTTATAGGTAATTCTTTAATGCACTGATTAAACAGCGTATATTTATCTTTAACAAAAAGTTAGTTTTGTAGACGACAGTACCCCTAACTCTAATATTCCATTCCTCAAGACAGTCTTTAAGCTTAATTTAAACAAGCGCAAAGTAAAGCAGGTATTACTCTCACAGTACAGATTTTGTAAATTTGTGTTTGAGTGTTATTTAAAAAATGAATGAACTGTTATAAAAGAAATAATACAATATTGTAGTGAAGCTTAGGAAGATAAACTTGCAGAGTCAATGTCAAATCGATAAGGGGAAACCTTTCTTTATCCTTGACATTTAAAGACATAAAAAAAAGTGGATTATTATTGTTTTAAGAAAATTCCTAGCGAAGAGAAACCCTGAAAGCAATGACAAAATAATAAAATATAATAAAGGGTAATAATACCATTAATAATTTATAGACAAGAGAATTACTATATAATTCGTCACCTAGCAGCTATCAATAAAGAAAGACGAACTATATAGCCCAATGAAATAGTACATTGTAGCAAGCATGAAATAGGCTATTTTGTTTTATTATTTTAATTGGTCTATAAGGGTGCTATAAAAACCTTGGTTTCCCCACCAAAATTTTTTATGGAGAACTTTTGGCAGCCCCAAAAGAGTTTTTTGTCCCGTGTGAACAAACTCCCCACCACACTGGAGACCCCACGGTACGTTAGAACTTAGGCATCGTTGTGGTTCTAAAGATAAAAAAAAACTTTTTTTCGATTTATCTCGAAAAGTAATGTTCTATCGTTTTTTATTCCTAATTTTTAAAAAAATTTAACTTTCCTACAATTTTTATTAACTAAAGTCCCGTCTAACTTGAACGGCAAGCGAGTTACAGCCCGTCAAAAATTGTTTATTTTTGCCAACATTGCAAAAAATCGACAAATCTTCCTATTAACTCCTTCATATTTTTTTATAACTCATCCAATGTATTATAAGAATCATACAATTGATTATGGTTGAAAATGGGTGAATTCTGAAAGCCAATAAAGTTCGTATTTATGAAAGAAAATGAAGATTTAGTTCGAAATGAGGAACATATTATCAACACATTAATAAACGAATTAAAACTTTATGAGCTTATTTGTGAAGGTAATTCTGAAAAAATCTCATTTAATAAAAGCGTTTTAAACAAATTGGTTTGTCAAGTTTACATCGTTGAGTACGTTTTTTTAAATGCCTGCTGCACATATCATATCGATTACAAATTAAAAGTTGGCAAGTCAAAGGCGAAGAAATTAAGAAAATATTTAAAAACAACCAAAAAAGAATCCTAAATGAATTTTAATCTAAAATGGGTCTAATAATTGATAAACCTAAGCCTGGGTATGGCTCCTCAAATGATGGTAATACTGCTAGGCGGTTTTTCCATAACGCACAAATAAGTGTGGAAATCACAGGAGTACATTGTGAATTAATTAAAAAAAAATGTTTGATTTTAAAAATCATAGCATCTAGATATAAAATTAATACAAATAAATTAAAATTTTTATTAGATCAGACAGGAACATAATATTTATCATTGTATAATTGGTACTATATGCCCAGTACAGTTCATAAGGTATTAGTTTACGGGGGCGATATAATCGAATTTTTTGACTTACCAGTTGGTCAGCTTTCGGAGGATGCTTTGGAAGCAAGACATAAAGGATGTCGAAAAATTCGATTTAATAATGCCCATAATTGCTTTAGAATATCTGCTAAAATTAGAACGCTTTTGGTAACATCCGATCCCCATTTAGCTAGCCTCAGAAAATTTAAAATTTAGGAAAGCTCTACCAAACTTGATTTTTAGTTAGAAAAGTATGTGTTTAATAAAAATTCTGTGGATTCCCCTATGTTTTTATTTCTTTATTTTTTTATTATATTTTTTCTTCCTAACTTAAATTTTATTAAAAAATTAAGTAGTTCTGATTCAGAATAATTAGTCTAAAATTTTATTCATTATTTATCTTTTATTATTTATTTTTTTTCAGCTATTCCTTATTTTAAAAATTAAGTAGTTTTATAATGTTTTAACTTTCAATTTTAAAAAAATTAAGGAAGCTCTGTTTTATTTTGGCCACACTGCATACATGAAATTATCATGCCAAAAACCCCAACCAAAATAAAAAAATCGACGGATCCAAGCGGTTTTTTTGAGAAAAAAACGAACGAATTTTGAATGAATTTATAGGTTATTTTAGGGACACACTGTATACCACAGTCGTCGCACCAAAACTTTAAAAACCCCTTAGAAAGTAACATAAGCAATGACCTTCTTATAGAAGGTCATTGAATATAAGCGACGGGCTGAGATATATTTTTTGTTTTTAAATTAAATTTGGTGTAATTAGAGTTATGATCTTGGTCCCGTCATACCATAAGATCTAACACTGTGCGTCATCCCTCCCTCCTACCTACGCCCCTCCCTCCTTTACTCCTCCCTCTAAGGACCTAGGGCTTTTTTAAGTCAAAAATTTTCAACCATAATCAATTTTATGATTCTTATAATACTTTGGACGAGTTATAAAAAGAAATATGTAGGAGTTAATAGGAGGATTTAGCGATTTTTTGCAATGTTGGCAAAAATAGACAATTTTTGACGGGCTGAAACTCGCTTGCTGTTAGAAAATACTTTCATTAGTGAAAATTATAGAAAATTTAATGATCTTCAAAAAAATGCAAAATAAAAAATCGATAGGACTATGAGTTTTCGAGAAATATAGAAAAAACTAAAAAAAGTCTAAAAAAGGGGGGCTGCCAAAGTTCTCCATAAAAAATTTTTTGTTGAAAACCACAGATTACTGGTATTGGCATCTTAATAGACCAATTAAAACAATAAAACTAAAAAGCCTATTTTATGCTTACTTGGGCCCTATTTTGAATGACAATTTGATTGGGCTATTACAGACAAATTGAAAAAAAAAACCCATTTTGTCTGCATCTCCTTCCCCTTATCTAGACTGTAAAATTTTCTTTTTTTTTTCTTTTTAAGTAAAACTTTAAATTTATAAGGTTTATGGTAATAAACGCATGTTACTTTACTTTAAACACCCACGGTATTTTAAAGCTTCTTGCATTGATTAGAAGTGATATACCTCCACTCCACTATTTTTTTAGCAAGTGACTACAAATACAAATGTTGTGAGGTTTTGGCCCACCTCAGGATTTATGTCGTCAGTCAATTTAAAACAGATAATTGAAACTTCACCGTGATTGCCTATTAGAGGAAAATAAGATATATATATATATATATATATATATATATATATATATATATATATATATATATATATATATATATATATATATATATATATATAATATATAATATATATATATATAATTTTTGTGGCTGTAATGTTTTTTTTATTTTAGGACCCCATGAAGGCTCAGGGCTTAATCAACGTATGGGTTCGAACTGGGTAATAGGGAGTTTATTTACACGAAACTTAAATATTTAAAGATTTGGGGTAAAAGGAAAACTTCTGCGGGTAGAAGGTTTTATGGTCTGGACACTCCAGGAATGAAGGAACAAACAAAGTGAGAGTTTCGGGGCCTCTTAAGTTAGATGTAAAAGGATGCCTAAAAGTGATACTACGTGTGGACTCTTCGGAGTAAAAGCCGTGAAAATACCTATAAAAGAGGGGCCAATCCACTACAGCTCGTCGGTGGGCAAGAGAAGGAAGCTTTTTTGTAAGTGTGGGATCATTAATGGAAACTTTCTCAGAATGGGTCAAGAGTGCTAATGTTGTAGGAGACCCATTCCTCAGAACGAAAACAATATTCTAAAGAGGGACTGATCTGGGATACATACAGGTTTACAGATTGGAAAGAGAGAAATACCCGGCCCGAAAAAGGAATCAACCTTTTTTTTAAGTTGCTGAGACTTGGATGTAATGTGTTTGTTCCAGTTAAAGTCCATTCGGCCCAAAATTGGTCCAATTTGGGGTTCGGAGCATAATTTTTTCAAAAACGGCATAAGTTATCATAATTTTTAAAAACTATCTCTGAAATCAATAATTAAACTAGGCTTCTGCTGTAATAGTTTTTTAAATTTGTTTAGTTTTTAATATTTCCTTGGTTTAAACCCCCTAAAATCGGTTTGTTTAGATACTATTATTCTTCTCGATATATTTCAAAAATCCGCTACAGCAGAGGCATGAATATCCTTACCTTTAAAATGGTTATAATTTATATCATTTAAGTGAAAAATAGTTACCAAAAAACGTTATCTCCTGTAGCCTTGCAATCGGAAACAACATCGCAACGATACACCGAATTTGGAAAAACCTAAATAAAATATAATATTTTTAATGCGGCTCTACGAAAATTGTGGTGTGGGAGTTTGTTAGTCTCCGCTCACCGTCTCCACGTCCTTTCGCCTGACCCTTAAGGTGTAGCATTACTGTGTTTTGGAGGCATTAAACTAAAGAAGATTTTTGGCGCCTCAATCAAAGATTACCTGTGAAAGAGATATCTGCATTGACCTGCGCTTGTTTTCTTTTCAAAAATAATAATTATTGGATTAAATTAAACCCGACTATCAACTGGCTAAAAAGTTTAAATGCAAGAATAAGATGGGTTAAAACGATACTTTCGCAGCATTCTTTGATTAAGAATAAGGTGATTGTCATTTGCAGAGTTTTGATGCTTAATTTACACATTTTCTATGCTGACTAAAATTTTACAATTTAGTTGCTTTTTGGGGAAATAACATGGGCTACACTAAAATGGTAAAAAAACTAAGAAAAATACAAAGATATTAGTTGGTTCTGTAGATACAAGGGTGCAAATAGTTACCTTGCTAAATACCACAGTTCTATTATTTTAAAAATCTTATGAAAATCCAATCATAGAGAAATAAGACATCATAGTAAATTTTCGGCCAAATCTATCAGCAATATATCCTAAAAAAGTTAAATTTATACTTATAATCTGCCTAGTGTTTGACTTATTTTCGTAAATTTTTTCGAAGGAACGCAAACTTCGTGATAGGAATAATTTCCTGACATTAATTCGGGGATTCGCTAAGAAAATTTTACAACTCGCGTCTAGAGATACCCCGGCTCACAAGCTTCTTGACAGTGTTGACACATGGAACATGCTTTATTATAAAGATTCGGCTTGTTATTTAAAAAGTAGGCTTTATCTAAGTAATGCATTTAATGTAAAAAAGCAAATCATGGTTCTTTTCTAATACGTCTCCGAAGTTTTACGTCTGATATACAGGGTGTCCCAAAAGGTATGGTCCAAAGTTTGGGATCATGTAGATTGAATCAAAATAAGGTCTCAACTTCATATAACTTTTTGCTCTAGGCCCCTTCTTTACCGAGCTATTAGCTCTTAAAGGTAACAATTAAAAACCGATTTTTTATTAATAACTTTTGAACGGCTTGTACGATCTGGAATTTTGTTGATTAATTCTAGCTAATAACTGTCTTGCATTAACTGCTATAAACATGCCCCGAAACCATCAAAGATACCAGGTCCGGACTATAAAATTTGTAAAAAACTTCAAAATTTTTGCAGTGTTGCCATATTTAACATTTTGACCTTACTGGTAGATTCCCCTGAGTTTTCTATAGAAAAAAGGCATACTCTATCTTTATTGATTGGACGAGCGGTTTTCGCGTAAAACGCATTTAAAATCATTAAGGTATACTCGAGGGCTCTCGGTAAGATATACCGTGGGGCTCTCAATAAAGGCCGATTCTCACCTAAGCGGCGCCGAGCGAAGCGGGGCGGCGCGGCGCGGCGCTTCAAAATGACGCTTACAATTGTTTGCGTGTAACTAAATGATACAGTTCTCACATAAGCGGAGCGGCGCGAAGCGCGGCGTCGCTGCCCGGCGCTGCAACTTTTCAACGCGACCGGAAGCGTTGGCTAGCGGCATGCAGCTTTGAAAATGCGCGTGACCGCCTGCCAACGGCTAAGTGGGACAAGGTGAAGAGGTTGTAGGTTGCAGTACAAAATCAAGTATGGACGGGGGAAAAATTGATAGATTAATTGGACTTGTTTGTGAATACGAAGAACTCTACGATATATGAACTGGTAAATTCCTACGAACTAGCGGTTTTAGAAACCTCGTCAGCCTTACCGGCTCCACCCCTAGATACACAAAATAATATACACCCTCAACAACAATCACAGATACAACACATGCATAACGCACGGCCTTCGCTCCATGATCAACCACCCTTATCTTCATTTCACCATAACGAACTTCTACACAGGGTCCAACACTCATTACAGGGACCTTCAGCAGATTTTTATTCAAGATTTGCGTCTCATGTTTCTGCTAGTAAAACAAGTTATGGGCAAAATAACGGAGGAGAGACTGAGGGAGAAACTATAGCAGACTTGGATATGCCTGCAAGAAACTTATCTAATCAGCAATAAGGAAACTATTTCTAAATGTATATATTATGAAAATGGACTTCGCATTTTATTGTCATTTCGTTTTTTAGAATATTTTCTTAGTTGAATCATTATAAAATTAATAAACTATGCCAACTAAAACAGTTTATTTTTTTAACTTACCTTATAAAAATAGTTAGCCTCTCAAGTGAACTGATGCTCTCACGAAATTTAGTATGTTGCTTAGTAAGTGAAATGCGTAAAATATTATGTAATTGATTGAACTTTCCTGAAGACATTCTATAATATTTGTAAAATTTACGTTCATCCAACTGAAGTCGCCTAAATAGTGTGTGGAATTCGCCTTCCTCTAGCCTTGCTCGAAATATATCATGTACCCAATATTGTCGCTTCTTTTTTCTCTTTTTCTATTCATGTTCGTGACACACTGCAGCGACAAACAGAAAATCTTCAGATGATGAGGATGTTGAGTCATTAAACATTTGCCAACTCATTGTCATAAGCCATACACCAAACGCAAAGAAAGTTCTACTGATTCGTTTCTGCCGCAGTGCCGCTGTTAAATGCCGCTTAGGTGGAAATAGCCTATATGAGATGACGCTAGGCCTCGCTTCGCGCCGCGCCGCCCCGCTTCGCTCGGCGCCGCTTAGGTGAGAATCGGCCTTAAGGTGTACTTAAGGACTCCCTATGAATCTTATGTTAAAATCTACTACGAGAAGTCAATTTTCAGCTGAAAATTATAAATTAAAAGTTGAAAAAAAACTTAATTTAGTTAAATAAAAAATAAAAACAATAAAACCATACAGCACAGTAGAAACTTTATGATTATTAGTAGAAAAACAAAAAAAACTGCTATGCGTAAATTTAACTAAGGTATGTGTTCAAAGTGAGCACCTTGTACAGCTACAAATTTTCTTAATTTACTAAGACATGCTCTTTAAACCTGAAACAACATGTTAGGATTATGCCTTATTGCAGCGCAATGAATCATATTTTTTTCTAATAAATCTTCAAATAAGATCAAGACGGCCACTTTTGCTTTTATTTATAATTTTCAGCCTAAAATTGACTTCTATTAGTAGATTTTAACATAAGATTAATAGGGAGTCCTTAGGTACACCTTATTGAGAGCCCCAGGGTATATCTTACCGAGAGCCCTCGAGTATACCTTAATGATTTTAAATGCGTTTTACGCAAAAAACCGCTCGTCCAATCAATAAAGATAAAGTATACCTTTTTCCATAGAAAACTCAGGGAATCTACCAGTAAGGTCAAAATGTTAAATATGGCAACACTGCAAAAAATTTGAAGTATTTTACAAATTTGATAGTCCGGACCTGGTATCTTTGATGGTTTCGGGGCATGTTTAAAGCAGTTATTGCAAGACAGTTATTAGCTAAATTAATCAACAAAAAAAATTAGGTCGTACCAGCCGTTTAAAAGTTATTAATAAAAAAACGATTTTCAATTGTTACCTTTAAGAGCTAATAGCTCGGTAAAGAAGGGGCATAGAGCAAAAAGTTATATGAAGTTGTTTCCTTATTTTGATCCAATCTACATGATCCCAAACTTTGGATCATATCTTTTCAGACACCCTTTATAATTGAACTAACCATAACCGACTAGAACTTACGGCTTTTGAATTTGTCTAAATTATCCCTACATAGAAGTTATTAACAACATTTTTATAATTTTTGATATAGTAAAAGTTATAATTTTTTTAAAAAGTGTATTTATATATTCCCCGGGTTTTTTTTTAATACGTTGTTAAAATTTTGTTTATAACTTCTACAAATATTTTAAAGAAATTCAAAAGCCCTAAGTTCTAGTCGGTCATGGTTAGTTCTGATTAGCAAAGCGTCTTTTTATTTTCCCCAATTAAATTTCAGATGTAAAAATGCGGAGACGTATTAAAAAAGACCCTAAATTATAATATTAAAACATTTTTTTGCCGAGTTCCTGCATAATAAAGCGTTTCATGTGTCAACACTGTCAAGAAGCTAGTAAGCCGGGGTATCTCTAGACGCGAGTAATTTTACACCCAAACTTTATTTGATAAACAATTCTTAATTTTGTTTGCTAGACATGAAAAAAAAAATGAAGGTTATTATCGTTATATTTAAAATTAAATTGTCTAATTAGCTTAGAGTGAAAGGTGTTTTTTATTTTTTTTTTCATTATATTAACATAAATGATGCAATATTGTATGAAACAAGAAAATTAGACACTTTTTTTTTTTTTTTATAAAAAACGTTTTTATAAAAAAGTAATGTTTAAATTTATTTGACTTCTTGTGGCCAATTCTATGACGTATAACAAAAGAACGTAAAGTTCACATTAAATCCAATTTGGAACAAAAATTTAAAACACCTGCCTGTTCTTTTAGGTTATTTTACTAGTTACGGTAATAAAATTTTAAAAAATCGTATTTACTTACGTGACGCTACACACATTTTGTAATTTTGATGTTGTCTTAATTTTAAAAGTTTGTGTAAATAGTCCAGTAAACGAAGATCTTCGGGTATGATTTCGAGCGAAAAAAAATTAATCAACATTAACAGGTGGAAAGGGCTGAAAATGGCACCTCAAGGACCGAAAAAATGGGTTTCCCGCTAATATCTGCCAAAATATGCGAATTGGAGAATGTTTGTTTAGATAAAAAATGAAGATCGCCTACTTTTTTCTTTTTGATAAAGTCCAATAATTTTTTAACAATGCATTTCCAAACCCGTGGACCAGAAATTCGGTAAGAAACTACCACATCTATCCAATGTGGAATCTTATGGATTTCATTTTCCTCCAGTTTTTTAGAAATAATGCAATAACTAATTTTAAATATATTTTTTTAGATTTTATAGGATTTTCAAAAAGTTCCTAATTATAGTTACAGAAAATAAACAAAAAAATTGTTGTTGACTTGACGTTTCACGAGCGGTTGGCATCTTCAGAAGTTGCTTCCTGGTTAACAGTATGCGAACTACTGTAGTAGTTGTTGGCGAAACGTCAAGTCAACCAGACAATCGACGCCGGCCAAAAAAAACCTTGAAACATTAGACAATGCCCGCGAAAGCTTTTCACAGTTTAAGAAAATTATTTCTACTACCAAATATTAAAAAATAAGGTAAGGTAATTTAAAAATTGCATAAAATACATATACAGATATTGTTACCATCTTTTTTACCTATATGCTCATTTAGTGTTTCGTAAACTAATAGAAACCAACAAGCAATATAAAATACACAGTTATGCCGGTAGATTTGCTATCAAAATAATTAAAAGGGAAAGCAGGTTTAGAAATTTTGCAAGATTTGTGGAAAACTGAAAACGTGCGGAATATTACAAAAACGTTTTTGTCAGATAAGATATTAAAGACTCGTAATATCCAGTTCAGGATAAAAATACCTAAGATATAATATTGATAATATAAGTGTGTTTAATAATGACTTTAAATTTTTATAACCGATCACAACACGTTTTAAAGAAATTTGGGAAAACCAGTTTTTTAAATTCATCGGCTATACAAAGCAATTTTAGATATAATCAAGTTGACCTTAATCACTAGAAGTCATAAAATCTATACGGGTGTCTGGAAATTCGTTGTAATTACAGGGTATCTTGGTTACTATTAGAGATAAAGACTTGCGGTTTTCGCAAAGTGTCGCTATTTTTGATAAAATAACAGATAACACTAGAAGTTTTTGCATGGTTTTAATTTTTTTCCAATTTTTGACCCATTCGTTTTATTATCTTTACACAACAAAAATAAAAACTAGTTCTAATGACATTTTTACGTAGAATCCAGTGGTGTAGATAGATTTTTTCAAATTTAATATTTTTCGAAATATTCTTATCCTACATTTTTTAAATTAATAAGTAAGATTGGATAAAAGCTTTTTTTAAAAAAATATAATGCCTAAAGGTTTTTTAACACTTTAAGTCCATAAATCAAACTTTTATATTTTAAACGTTAATTTTGCGTGGTAAGCCGTGTTTATATAATCTTAACTAAAGTATTATGTATTAAATAAAAAAGACAAAAACTGATTCTGCATTTTTATAAAGTTATTCGTTTTATTTTATCTACCACAATATCCGCTTGCTGCAGGGGAAATTTTATGGCTACAACTAAAATTAATTACTTTTAATTTAAAAGTAGCTTAAATCTAACTCCCTAAAAAAATTAGTCTATGCCTAAATCCCATTATTAATAATAATAAAGTTAATATTAAATTTTAAATCTAACATTAAAATTAATGTGCGAAAACTATTTACTTATTTAGCTGTTAAAAATATTGTAAACTGCAATTAATTATATTTTATGAACTTATTACACACTGTTCTTATTCTGCGTAGTGCATGTATTAATATTAATGGACGTCCTTTTAAATTTTTAAATTCTTGTTCTGTGCCATTTGGAAATTTTTAACATGTATAATGTTAAGTACAATATATTTTATTGAAGGAGTGAAGCGGAATAAGGAAAGGCAAATAAAACCACTATTGTATTTTTTCTACCAACGTTTAGTGGCCAGATTGCCACTTTAATAAGGACCTATAATTAGCTGTGTAATATGAATCTAATATTTTTGATACAAAAAGGACTAAATTATTAGGCAGAAAAGATAAAAGAACAACCCTACGTCACTAACATCCATAAAAATCAGTGATTAAAATATTCTTTAAAACCCAATAAATTAAAGAATCTTTTAATCGCTGATTTATATGAATGTTGGTGGCGTAGGGTTGTTCTTTTCTCTTTTTTGCCTTATAATATGTTTAAGTGCTTTTTAATGTCAAATATATTAGGTTTATATCACGCAGATTATAGATTAAACAGATATTAGATTTATAGACCCTTGATAAAAAGTAGCAATCCAGCCACGAATAGTGGCTTTATTTGCCTGCCCTCATCCCACTATACTTCTCCAATTATTGGTTTCTTATAAAGGGTGCTATAAACAAAACTATATTATAATATATTTTATTTTTCAACAACCCCAAATGAAATCTTGAATTAATAAATTTGGCGACCTTGGAGGCCACCATATAGGGACAGGGATGCCAAACCAATGACTTGAAAAATAATCATCCAAATATGCTTTTATTATTTGTGCACTATGTGCTAAGGCACCGTCTTGCTGAAAATAATACGGATTTAACTGAGCTTACGGTACATTATTGCATAATTCAGCTGAAGTATTTTCCAGAATATTTAGGTTCTCTTGCAGTTAAATTTCCTTTATAAATATATAATTTAAATTTAGATCTTAGAATAAAACTCGCCACGCCGAAACCAAATCTACCTTGTTGCTTCCTAGGAAAAATATGTTAATTTTCTCTGACCAATATCTGCTATTTTGTCTGTTTAATATTTCAGCGCTGATAAACGCCTGGTTCGACCATATTATCTTTTTGTAAAAATTATTATCGAAAGTTAAATTTTGAAGTGACCAAAATTTAATCGTCACTCTGCATCCCCGGGCTGCGAATTATGAAATAATTTTAATTTTGCACTCCTACTTGTTTTTTAATATTTCTGCAGAAGATTATAGGAGAGTATTTTCTACGCCTTCACAAAATATAATTTTCTTAACTTTTTGTTGTGGCTTGTCATAATTTTTTGAGAGAGTATCCAAATGTTACCTACTAAATTTAGCTTGATGCAGTTGTCTTCTTTCAGGGAACCTAATAAAATAGTATAGCATAATAAACCAGGCAAATAAAAATTAAATAAAGTCTTTCTCCATACATCGCAGGCGCCTGATAACTATTTTTGTCGCATCGCATAAAGTATTCCAGCATATCATATATTTCGCAATTTGTGAAATAAAATTAATAAATGACGAATTAAATATTAAAACTTAATAGTAAAAAACTAAATAACTTTAACTAATTACTTTTAAACTCAGATATTGTGTAAACTTTAAACGGACATCTTTATTCTTTTGGTTATAAAGTTTTTATATTTACTTAACTCTTTATATTAACTATGCACAAGTCAAATCACAAATAAGTGGAGTAAAAAAGTGGTAAAAAGGTTTCGTTTTTTTTTTCGACTTAGAACCAGATGAAACCTGTGTCAAATCG
Organism: Listronotus oregonensis; assembly: GCA_019359885.1. Lineage (NCBI taxonomy): Eukaryota > Metazoa > Arthropoda > Insecta > Coleoptera > Curculionidae > Listronotus > Listronotus oregonensis. The sequence goes on from JAHBCN010006997.1 coordinate 13,437, forward strand.
TTAGTTAAGTTATTGTACATACAGAAATGGGCAATTACGACTTTTTTAGTGGTACCGAGTTTTGTAAAATCGAAAAAACTAGCAAAAATGCGGAAATTCAAAAAAATGCTTTTTATTATTCACCCTTTAATAACTCCGAAACTATTCAACATATCCGAATGGTTTTTTTGTCTTGAAGAGCATACATAAGCGATGATAAGTGAGACAATAAAATGTTCAGATATTGTTTTTTATATTTTTTTCAAAAGCTCAAACATGGAAATCAAATTTTCTGTATTGAAAATTTCACTGAGCGAGAAACTTTTTTATTTGAAAAAATTTTACACTATATGCTGCAAATGAAATGTAGTAAAATGTATGAAAAAGTTTTTTAAAAAGACCGCAGTCTTTTATCTGCAGTAGTTTTCGAAATATGATTTTTTAAACCGCGCCTTGGTACCGCATCGACGCGCGGAGCTCTCGCGTGGGCGCGACGCGACGATGGTTATGGGAATAAGGCAGTTCAGACGTAATTTCAAATGACCAAAATAAACGTTTTTAGTTCTAAATTTTCAAATAGACAAAATATATTGTTTTCAGATACATAAAATTTAGAAACCTTCATCCAAGGATTCTGCTGGGCCTATTATTTCCTTGTTGCTACAAGATCTGCAATTACAGTCCTTATAGCACTTTAAGCCCTGGGATACAAATTTGCATTTTTTACTGTTGCAGGTTGCATCAGAACATCGCAAAACTAAAATGTTTCTGACTTCAGATGGCACAGGATCTTGCGTCGAAAGTGTCGGGGTCCAATTTTTATTGGCTTCATTTGTCCAGCCATATTTATCTGGGTTCTCAAAATTGTTATAGGGTACGGGACTAGCATATCAAATTTTGAGTTGATATATGCATCTGAAATTTATAGAATGATTGAATTACATATTTACCTATGTTCAAAGTAACTTGAAATACGTTTTTAAGTGTTGTTTGAATGCATTATCAGTTGGTGGCAGTTCCATCGCAGGTCTGTTTGTATTCGTAGTTAATTGTATTCGTAGATCATTTAGGGATAATATATCGTTTTTCTTGTTTTTATATAAAAGTAAAATATATTTAGTGCTCAGGTTTGTTGCTTCACTATCGGTAAGAAACGGCAAATTGTACAGTCCTTTTAAAACTTCAATATTCTTGATTAGTACATCAAAGGCTGTTTTCTTGCCAATTTTGAAAAATGCACTTGTTGTATCACATCCCGTGAGACAATGAATCGCTAAAATATTTCTTGAAACTGTTTCTCCCAAATTTTTAACTATGTCCTGAATTGATAAGAAACGTTTATCTTTCAAATGTCCTAATTCCATAAACAAACTGCAACCGTGTATCTGCTCCGTAGCGACGTAATGATGCAAAAGTAAAATAAACACATCGGTGTCCACAGATCTAACTAGAATGGTGTTACTGTGCTCTTTCTCTGCCAGGATATGTAAAATGATCCGAGTGTCTGCCTCTTCTTGATTACTTTTGTATTTCTCCCAAAGTTCAGGTTCTTTATCTCGGGTTATGATAAAAACATTTTCGGGATTTTCAGACCCTCCTGCTATTATCAATGACTCGTTTTTATCTAACAAATTTGCTGCATACTTTAGTACATTATCCACCATAAAAACTAATAAAGACTTTTTATTAGTGGATGATTTGAGAAAATCTTTAAAAACTGGAACCTTTCGGGAACCAGAAACTTGATATTCAGTTATGTCAGTCTTTTATTTACATTTTTTGTTCGCGCGTCCGGAAGACGGCACACAGTGGCCTAATATGTCGTGGGCCGGCCGGCGGGCGTCGAGGTTGATACGTTGCGATTCAAAAAGTCATATCTCGGAAACTACTGCAGATAAAAGACTGCGGTCTTTTTTAAAAACTTTTTTATACATTTTACTACATTTCATTCGCAGCATATAGTGTAAAATTTTTTCAAATAAAAAAGTTTTTCGCTTAGTGAAATTTTCAATACAAAAAATTCAATTTCCATGTTTGAGCTTTTGAAAAAAATAAAAAATACAATTATCTGGATATTTTATTGTTTCACTTATCATCGCTTATGTATGCTCTTCCAGATAAAAAAAAAACATTCGGTATATGTTGAATAGTTTTTATTGAAGATTGAATAATCAAAAGAATTTTTTGATTTCCGCATTTTTGCCAGTTTTTGATTTTAAAAAACTCGGTACCACTAAAAAGTCGAAATTTTTGCCCATTTCGTATATACAATAACTAAACCCTAACGATTTGCCCGGGGTTTTCTGGTTCTAAATCTTTTTTTCAAGAAGGAAGCAAATTTTTTGGGTTTTTTACTCGACAAAAACCTAAAAAAATGATAGGATATGGATACAGGGTGCCCTTGATAAGGTCGTCCTCCGGCGATATCTCGAGAACCCTTATCCATAGCTTTCGGAAAAAAATATTTATATAAAGTCGACCCTCAAAAAATGGGAAATTATTTTCAAGGTTTTTAATTCTACCCTAGATGGCGTAAAATTAAGAACAAAAAAAAAAAAACACGGATTTTTTAAAAAAACCCTTAAATTTTTAAAAAAAAAGGGAAAAAAAACTTTTTTTTTTTTAAAGCTTTTTTCCCCTAACGTGTCAAATATAGGGGGGGGGGAAAAGCAAATGTACATTTGAAAAAAATTGAATAACTTTTTTCGAGCAAATTTTAATAAATAGGTTTGGTTTGAAAAAAGATTTTACCAGGGCTTAAGATAAAATATTGGTATAATAAATTTTTTTTTTTGTTTTATCCCCAGAGACTGATTTGTGGCAAAGTTATAAATTTTGTCATTTTTTTCGAAAAATTTAAATAGAATGGTATTATTATTATAAGCTCATTAAAAAAGCATAAAAAATTAAAGAAACTGGTGAAAACCGCATATCGATATCTTAATTAATTCTCGAATTATTGCCAAAAACCTGCAATACTCGTATCCTTTCTTATTTTAAGCTGTCAGATAAACAACGCGGCATTTTTATCAAAAATGCCATGACAAAAAAAACATTTGTTTCTCTGTGAATATTAAATAACATCAATAATATCCTTATTTGTTTATTATAATAATAATTAATTATAATAAGATTAATAATAAAGGAGATGTAATTTTGCCAAAAAAAATTGTCCAAAATGGGATTTTTTTTTTATTAATGTGATTTTTGGGTTTTTTAATAATAAACCATTTATTTTATTTATTTGAATCCCAAATCACTACACACTTGCAGAAAAAATCAAAAAATAAAAAATAATAATTTTCATTTTTTTTTAAAAGGTAAAAGGTGAAAAAATCCCGAAAATTCGCTTTTTTGATTATAACTTAAAAATATTGCATTTAGATAAAAAAAGTTATATGACTTAAATTAAAGGTCTCTAAAAAATAAATTGTTTACGTCCTACAAAGTTTTGTGTATCTTTTATAGTATTTAAGATATTGACGTTTCCAATTTCAATAAAAATCTATAATATCTAAAATTTGTCTTTTTCAAGTTTTCCCAATTGGTTAAGGCTTTACTTCGTAAAGCCATCCAAACACTCAGAACCACCCTTATTTTTTGTGGGCCTGGGTTATTTTTAAAATATTAAGAGGCATAACACAGTAGTGATGAGCAAAGCAAGACCAAGACCAAGACCGGGCTAGTCTTGGTCTTGGTCTTGGGCCAAGTCTGGTCTTGGTCTTGGTCTTGCAAGCCCAAAGAAGGTCTTGGTCTTGGTCTTGCTGGTCTTGCTTTTTTTGGTAGTAATAATTTAAATTAAGCAATCTTTAATAAAATATATATAGTTTTAATATATAAATATAGATGGAGACTATATTTTTTGCTTTAAAATTTTAAAAAATACCAATTTTAACCTTACATGTACATTTAAATTTTTGATTAAAAAGGATATTTTAAATGTGGGGTTTTTTTTATTTAAACGCTTCATTTTAGTAGGGGAAATATTTAAATTTTCTTTGAAGAAGCATATAAAATTACAATACTGAGTACTCTGAGGGCAGAAAAGAAACTTTTAATTTCAACCAGATGTGAAATTGAATGAAAATGATTCTGATATGTACACACAAGCTTTTCGGTTCAAATAAACATTCTATGTTCAAATTAGTCAAACATTTGCCGTACAAAGTTTGTACAAATACTTTATAAACATTCTGCATATACAAGGTGGCTCGATAGTCGACAAAGATCGATATATCCGAAACCGTTCATAATGGTAAAAAACTGAATATACAAAAATTATAGAAAAAAAGGGCGTAAAATGTAAAATTATTTTCTATTTCAGAATTTTTCAAAAAATCCACCACCATTAAAAACTTCCTTATTTTTAGCTTTTAACCTAAAATAGAAAAATTATAGCAAAAAATTCATTTAAAAAAATCCTTCCCTGTATTTATGCTGGAAATTCTTGAACTGTCATATAGGTACAATGTCACGTAGATGGTTTTTTTATATTTTTCGGTTTTGACAAAAATGACGTATCATTATCTTTTGGTATTGTTTTGACTTTTCCGTCTAAACCGGAAGTGAAATTTAAAATCCATTTATATAAAAGTATTCCTATAGAAAATAACAAATATATTTTTTTATTAAACCATCACTTTTACATTTATATCTTAGTTTAAAGGAACAATCTAATGATGCCACTTCTTACAGTGTGGCACAAAAATAATGTTTTCCTGGATTTTGGAAATTTTGATCCAGTTAGTATCACTAGATACCTAATTTAAAAAAACATTAGGAATAGGTAATAATTTTCACTTCTATAACTTTTGTACGTTTTTCTCTGTAAAACGGTTTTGGAAATCGGTTTTTCCCGGTCATTGGTCACAATCTTATTTTTTTTTTAAATTTTCTGAATCTACTAGTTATCGTTTCTAGATAATTTTATTAAAAAACGAAGTGATCGATTTAATTATTATTTTATTAAAAAAACCGTTACTCATAAAATAATCCCCTTTTTTGGGCAATTTGACACATTTTTTTTCATGTCTTTAAATACCTCTGAAAATTAATATAAAAATTAAATTTAAAATTTTAAAAAAAAATGACAAAAAAAGAGTCTTGCAGGTCGGTCTTGGTCTTGCGTAGTCTTGCACCCCTGGGGGCTTGGTCTTGGTTTTGCATCCCCGGTCTTGGTCTTGGTCTTGCAAGCGAAGGCGGTCTTGGTCTTGGTCTTGCTGCAAGACCAAGCCCCTAAGACCGCCGGTCTCGTTTTTATCACTTTAACACAGAGGGGTCTCTTAGCATAGTTGGTTCTAAATCTAAAATTTCATAAAATAAATTTTATTTACATGATTATTTTCTTCCTTTTAAATTTTTTCCCAATCGCTATCAAATTGGTATGTCAAATATAAATTTTAAGTGGAAAAATTACTTAACAACTGTAAACGCTGTCGCAGTTTTCTGAAAAAAAAAAAAAAAAAATTTCATCAAGTTTGAAAGTTGCCTTAAAAAACAAACTTGATGGTTTTATGCTGTGTTGCTATGTACCTTACCAACAACAAAGATCACAAACGACGCTTACGAATTTATTAATTTTTCAACTGAAACTCAAAATGAATCGGTTTGGAAATGTTTCCGAAAGTAAAATTAATGCGGCTTTAAAATAGTGTTCCACTAAATACTCAGAAAACTCAAAATCGATGGGGAAGCAATTTATGGAATTTTTTCCCAAGAAAAAATTAAATTACTGGAAATTTTCCCCACTACAAACATAATTAAAAAAATTTAACCCCGATGGGGCTAACAATACTCCTTAACCTAAAAAAATTAAAATTTTTATATTAATTGTAATTTAAAATGATTTTAAAAGTAAACTTTCCTAGCGAAAGTTATATTGTTTTTTTTATTTTTTTATTTTTTTAATTTAAAAAAATTTTAAAAGTTTATTTAATTAGGGGAAATAATTTTCAAATATCCCTCGTCCATTTAATTTTTCTGTGAAAAATTGGAACCTCTTTCGTAATCTCTTTTAACAAATAATTCCAAAGTGGAAAAATCCAGCGAAAATTTCACGTTGCCTACCAAAACGGGTTTCCACTTTTTTACAAACACCAATAACCCCTGTTTGTTTTTTGTCAATTAGAACCTTCAAATCAGTCAAATAGTCGATTTGGTCATTACACATGAAGAAATAGATAAAGTGATTAAAAAAGGGGTTTTATTTTTTTTTAATTATGTTGCATAAAATAAAAATTGAAAAAAAAAACATTTTAATATATAATATCCCATATTTCCCCTTTTTCGAAATATTCTCCATAAATACCGTCGTGCATAAAAATTAACCAGATAATTTTCTTTAAAACTTTACACTTTTTCAAATTTTAAATTCTAAAAATTTTAAATAACAAGCTTTTTTGAAAATTATCGGAATTTTTAAAACCTCTTTTATACCACAAAAAACAAAATAAAAAGTTTGATATCCTGTATCTTAGTTATTATTAACTTTGGGAAAAGGCAAATTTACGTTAATTGTATTATTTGGACATAAGGAATCTGCTGTTGCTCTGTGTCCCATTACTTCTGGGACATCCTGTATAATTTAAAATTATTCTTTTTACGTTTTTTATTAATTTTTTAAACGGTTTCAAAACCGGCCCCCCAACCCCCTAAAAAAGTTTTTCCTTATTTTCAAAAAATTTTTAAAAAATGTTTAAAATTTGTTCCGAATCCATAGCAACAGTACTAAATGCACAGCAATTCGTTTCTATTCCGGAGATAAAACAAATTTACAGGTCTTCGGGGATATGCAAGTTCAAAGTTGCTCTACAAATTTTACGATTTGGCTTAACATGGCTTAACCGAAAGTTTTACAAAGTTTTTCGGGACTTTTTCTGGTCTTTTTTAGGAGTTTTCGGAAAGTTCGTGGCACATCTGTCTCGTTACCAAAATAAAATTTTTCGGAAGATGTTGTAAAGTTGGTTTAAAAGTATGATAAAGCCTTAAAATCTTGTTTGTTAAGTTTTTTAGAAGTTTACATATATATATATATATATATATATATATATATATATATATATATATATATATATATATATATATATAAAAAAAATTTTCCCCCCCCGGGCGGACAAAACCCCCTGAAATTTTAAAATAGTCAAATATTGGCCCCCTAATTAAAAAAAAAAAAATCTATTAGGATTTATTGAAGGCACAATAAGTTCCCCCAAAATGTTTTGCATTTTTCAACCAACCAGTAAAAGTAAACTGCTTAAATACTTTCAACGTGTTTTTATTATGCACCCTGTATTAAAACAATAAAAAACCCAATTTTTTTATCAGTGACAATTTAGATCATTAATTTTAATGTCATTGCCAAAACTAAACATATTTTTGGGAAATTTTAAAAGAATTCATTTCATTTTATTTACATTTCCCAAAAAGCACTCACAGTTACGCAAGACAATAAAACAAATTTTCTAAAAATTTGAAATCAATTTATGACGAAAAAAACAAAAAATTTTTTTCCCTTAACTGCCAGACAATAACCCAAACGATTATAAAACTTATTTCTTACGTTGGCTGTTGGTAAAAGATATTCTGGGGCTTTGGGAAATAGCATTCCTTAGCTGGTCAAATTTTCATATTTTTTTGGTATAAACTTAGTTTTTAAATGTCCCCTAGAAAAAAATCTTTGGGAAAGATCCGGAACCTGGCTGGCCAAGTATTGCGTGGTTCGGGCCTATGATGTCGTTATTAAATGCGTTGTTAAGTATTCGCCAGCTCTGGTACTGTGTGCTGGGCACCCCATCCATTTGATACCAAATCTCTTGTTTTCCCCACCAAGGATATTCAAAGCAGGAAAAAATTTTTTCCTCAAAAAAATTCAAAATACTCCCTTCAAATTTCGGTCAAGGAAAAATTTCCCCAAGGTATGGGGGCCCCCAAAAAATTCCCCCCAAAACATTAATTTTTTTGGATATTGGGTCCCTAACAAATCGATTTTGGTTTTCTTCTCCAGTACCGGAAATTTTAAAAAAGTTGGGGTTTTGTTCAATGTAAAATGCATTCGTCGAAACAAATATTTTGAAAAAAACCCTGTCAGTGTTTGTCCTCTCCATATCTCAAAAAAAAAATTCCGTCTCGTATTTCGTCTCCGTCTCTTAATTTTTTATGTCTTTCGTACTTGAAAGTGGTATTTACATTTTTTTAAAAAATTGGGGATATTTGTGTGGTCTTTCAGAAATTTCCCTTTTGTGCTAATTTTTTTTGGCCTCCTCTACACAAAGTATCACGTAAAAAACCCCCCGTTTTTTACAATTTGTCTCTGATTTTCACGTCGATTTTCTTCACATTTGCAATTATTAATTACTGTGCCGTAGTTTTAATTTTTTTATCGTCGTTCTATGTCATTTACTTGTATTGGCCTTGGAAAATAGGCTCAAACATTCCCTCCTTCGATAACTTTTCCCCCGAAAAAACCATTTTATAATAGTGATTTTTTTTTGATTTGAGATTCATTATTTAAAAATGATGTGATTTTTATCTGACAACTTGAGAGTAAAGGTTAAATAATTTTTCTTGTATTTTATTATAAACTTCTAATAATAAGGGGCGTAAAAATAAGTTCGTAACTTTTTTATTTATCTCTTAGCTGGCGAACTGAGAAGAGCTGAATTTTTTACACGGGGGACAATTTTTTGTGCTTTTTAAAAAAAACCTTAATATTTTCTTCTAAAATAATTAAAAAATTTATATATACAATAAAACTTGGATAAGTGGGACATGAATAACTGAGAAACCTCTATTATTAAGAATAACAATGAGGTCCCGGCACTTATTATGGAATTATCTCTGTAATGGGAGTTTTTGAACCTGGTTAAATGAGATTTTATTTCTTGGATTTTTTCGATGTAAACCTGTATAAATAGGACTCTGTAGGTCAATCTCCTGTATAAGTAAAACATTTTATCAATTTTTGCGCAATATATTTAATAGATTTTTAATATATAATATTCTATAAATGGAATAACGATACATTTTGACCTCTATAAGCGGAGGCCTCTGTAAATAAAACAATAACTATTCTAAACCTGTCTAATTTTAAAACTGGAATAGTTATTTTCCTAACAAGTGCGCAAAGTGATACTATTCGGCACGCGACTGACGTTGCCCGAACGACGCGAAGCGTTATTAGCATTTTATTGTAAATTAATTGCAGAACCTGTAATTTCATTTAGCGGATGTCTTATGGGAGCGCTTATTTTACTGCTTGATGAAGGTTGACTTAGCTCAGGAGAGGAGTTGTCCATGGTCAATATTTTATTCGACATATCCTTTTTCTGATTTGTGGATTCATCAATGTAGCTCTCAGTTACAGTCGTTGATTTCCAGCCCCCAAGTCGCTTGACATTGGTAATTCCTTCTCCAGAATCCGCTAACATAGTCGCAGAGGATCGACGAAAACTATGTCCAGTGTACTCTTCTGGATTTTTTAATTTTAGGTATGCAGCAATTTCTGAAGGCATTTTACCTATTGAATTTATTCCCAAACATTGCGTACTGCATACTCCTTGTTTATACTGGACAAAAAAAGTCTGTGTGGGGTATGTGGTTTTCGCAAATTTGCATATTTACGGTACAATTGCAGATAAAGTCCGTTATTTGTTTCATCGGACACTACAAAGATTCTGGAAGTGTTATTTTTACTGGGAGGAAATTTCACCAGTATCAAATTTTCATTATCCTGTATGTCATCAATCATTATTTTTGTAAGTTCATTTCTCCTACAAGCACCGGCTAATCCAAAAATGGTAGCAACTTTTATTAGAAGGTAAATATTATCAGGTGCTTCTTTCATGAAACTTGAAACTTCTTCTTTACTGAAAGTTTTTGATTTTTTTGGCCGGTATCCCACGTTTTGGTGTTTAAGTAGTGATGTTAGCTTGAAATATGAACTTCCTTTTCACTTAGAGGACACATTTTAACATAGAGTACTTACTCCATAAAGTATTAGGTTTATATGTTTTTTGCAAATCCGCAAAATAGGCCAAGAACACTTTTTCTTTAATACTTTTTGTCCCCTTGCTGGATCACCAGTTTTCGAAATGTTGATTCTCATATTTTCACGAGATTTTGCTGGTAATAAATTCAAACTTACGGTATTTGCTGCATCCAGGATAGAATCTGGTAGCTCCTCATGGAACTACTCATTTTAAATAATTATTTTTGTCGGATTTTTATTTAATTAAAAAAAGATACTATGACGCCTTTTTATTAAAAATGCTTGTTTGTATTGAAATTCATTTGTGCAATTGCTTGTTCATATGGAAAAGAAGAAAAAATCTGACATGTGTTAAAATCACCAAGATTACATATTGTTGGTTGACTTGTCATAATCATTTATTATTATTATACAGGGTAATTAATTTTTTTTTGTGTTTTAGTTGAAATATTGAAAATTACGAAGTAACAAACAAAAAAGAGAACAAACTAAAACTTGCAATGGCTTCGTATATTGCATGAAATAGCCTACAATTACTAAAATACATATAAATCTTGCTTACCTGTAAGATTTTAGAGTAGTTTTACTTTTCCGCACGGCGTGCAGAAAAGTTCACTTTGCGCACTCAAATGCATGCGGAAAAGTGGACCTTTCCGCACGCTCGTAGGAAAACGTTTTTTTGATTATTTTAAGAAACGATCGTATATAAATTCGTATTGTTGCTTTGACTTACTAGGCAATAATTCAAAAGTAGCTTTATTGGCAGCTTCTTCGATTTCCACCGGGAGAAATTCATTTTCTTTATCACTTTCCATCGAACAAGAATTCGCTATTATTTGACATTACTTGGCAACAAACAAAGACAAATCAACAAATGCGATTTTTTTTACCCTAGCAACTTATTTCATAAATAAATTAGATGAAATTAGATTTTAAAAATATAAATAATGTCGACGATAAAAAATCCTTAATGTGGACTTTTAATGGTGTTTGTAGAAAAAATAGTATATGATATCAAAGATAATACTACTACGGATAAGATGAACCATTCAATGCTATATTTTTGATACCCCTAATGGACTTTGGCTAACGCGAGCCGATGTCCATCGAGAGATTTTCGCGCTATCCTTAAACGAAAGTTAAACAGTGTTACCGGCAGGCCTTTACTATTGGCGTGATGAAACGCGACTAACACAAAACACATTCCGTTTAGCCGCCCGCTTTCGCTACTTCGTGTTCCGAATAAGGTACAAGCGACAGACATTGGCAATGTCGCACGGTTTGTTTGGCTGGGGCAGGGGTTACCGACTTAATTTTATTCGCATTTACGGAAGCATTGATATCTTTAAACTGATTCAAAACGCCTCATTTAAATGAACCATCTATTCGTAGTAGTATTATCTTTGATGATATACGTGCTAAAAGTGATTTTATTTTGTTCGAAGGCATGGAACACTTCGCCTTCGGTGTCGTGTTCCAAACTTTTCTTCTCACCAAATAAAATGTCACTTTTAGCACTTATATCATAAGTAATTATTTTGTCTATTTTTACATTCCCAATCAAATCAATATTTTGATCTTGCCAAAAATAGCGTAAGCATTAGAGTCAGTAAGTTCTTACTTTGTTTGTTTTAAAGAACTCGACTTACTCGACTGCGTCTCGATCTTAGTACCTCTACCACTGCAACCTTACCAGATTTATTGTGGCTTCTCCTATCGTTTTTTAGAGTACCTTATCCAGGCCCGTCTTCTTAACTCCAGAGACTCCAGAGTCATGACACTGGCCACTCCACATATCTTGCCGGGTTTTGGCTTTTCCTCACCAAGCCTAGTAAACCTAGCCTACATAGTGCTTCGCAGTGGCACATATGTACGGCTGTTTCTTCAGCCTCCTGGTAGAACCTACACAGACTATCCTCCATCAGGCCTATTCTTTCCAGGTGCTTGTTGAGTTTGCAATGTCCTGTTAGTTGACCTACCGTTATCCTTACGACTTAACGACTGTGGCTCAGTAGGTCCGAGGTAAACTTTGCCTGTCGTTGTCCTGGTGTTTGTACCCACCAGCTTTGAAACTCTCTGTTTACCCAGCTCTTAATAGATGCTTTAAGGAAGCTTGCCGAGATTCCACAAAATGGCTCAGGGCCTATCATTTCCATGGGTGATCCTTTTTTGGCTAGGTCGTCGGCCCCTTCGTTACCTGGGTGGCCCTCGTGGCTTGGTACCCAGGCTACCGTAAGTTTGTTTGCCAAGCCGACTTTATCCAGGGCCTGTATACAGTCCCCCACTAGTTTGGAATTAACTTTTGGAGAACTGATGTCCTTCAGGGCCGTTTGGCTGTCTTAGTAAATGACGATGTGTTTTCCTTTACTCCCGTTTTCTTTAATCAGCCCGGCACAATGCATTATTGCTGCGATTTCCGCTTGGAAAACCGTGGGGTGCTGACCAAGACTTAAGGTTATCTTTTCTCTAGGCTTGTCACCATAGATGCCAGCTCCTACTCCCTTGTTGGTCTTGAAGCCATCTGTATACCAGATATGATCGGCTTTGATTGGAGGGCCTTCTCGATCTTCAAACACATAATCTCATAAGAGTCTATAAAAACTTTTTATTTAAAAAAAGCTTTATTTATTTAGGCTAAGTTTTCTTAAATAGACCAAAAATAAAATAAGAACTTGTCAGAACTATAAATCCATCAGAAACACAAAAATATCACTAAATAAACCAGCAGTCAGATGCACTGGTTGACAAATTCGGTCTTGCTTTGCTTTATCATACTTTAAAACTAACTTTATAACATTATTTTGAGTAATTTTATTTTAGTTTACAAGACAGATGTGCTTGAAACTTTACAAAACGCCGAAAAAAGACAAAGAAAACTTTCGGAAAGTTTCCGTTTGAGCCGTGTTGGGCCGACTCGTAAAATTCGTACCGGTAACTCTGAACTTTCAAATCCCGAACGACCCGTAAATTCGTTTTATCTGCGAAATAGAAACGAATTGGTGTGCATTTAGTAACTCTATCGCGGATTTGCAATTCTGATTTAAAATATTTTTAAATTTACGTATACAGGGTGTACTAAAAGTAATGGGACACAGAGCAACATCAGATTCCTTAGGTAGAAATAATGCAATTTACGTAAACTTGGCTTATCCCAAAGTTGATAATAACTAAGATACAGAGTGTCAAACTTTAATTTTGTTTTAATAATTTCTTAACTAAATAACAAAGCTGTACCAAATTGTATTATAAAATTAGGTACCATAATTCTCTCTCAATTAAAAAAGTATAATTCATTTAGGTCTCTAGGAGCAACTGTTTTCGAAATAAACGCACTTTAAAGGACCCTGCAATTTTCTTATGGAAAATGGGTTTCGGCCAATTGTTTTTAAACTTTGCATGGTAATAGTTCTTAACACGGTGTTCAAAACTCTCCACAGGCACCAAGCCCGAAAAGTTCTCCAACTCCCCAAAATTACCCTCAAAGGTAACTTCGGGATTTCGGGACCTTTGAGGGATTTTGGGAGGTTAGGAGGGTTTTCGAGTTTTGTGCCTATGGAGACTTTTGATCAGCGTATTAAGAACTATTGCTTTGCAAAATTTAAAAACAATTGGCCAAAACCCATTTTCCGTAGGAAAATTGCGGAGTCCTTTAAAGTGCGTTTATATTGAAAACAGTTGCTCCTAGAGACTTAAATAAGGTATAAATTTTTAATGCAGAGGGAATTATAGTAACTTATTTTTAATAAACAAATCAATATACTTAGTTTTAAAAGTTATATATATATATATATATATATATATATATATATATATATATATATATAATATATATATATATATATATATATATATATATATATATATATATATATATATATATATATATATATATATATATATATATATATATATATATATATATATATATATATATATATATATATATATATATTATATTGAAAAGATAAACATTTAGAACTATTTTAATTATAATAAATATGTCATAGGAATGTTATAATTGGGAATAAAGGAAAAACATACCATATCTAAGGGCTAAAATGAGTCATTAAAAAGTAAATTAAAGTGCAAAAGTCAAATTTCAATATAAATAAGGACTCAATAAAGAATAACACAGTTACAAACATAAAAGTTATGTATCTTAAAAAAATACCAAATTTCACCTCAAGCTCTCGTAGAATCCAAAGTTTTTGTCATGGACAATTTTAAAAGAGAAATAACTCTCAAAACTAAGCATAAAGAAAAGGTCTATTATATAGGATAACTTTGAGAATAAAATGTACAAGAATGTACAAATGTTTTAAAAATAAGGGCCAAAATATAAACAAATAGCAATGTATATGACAAGCCAAATAAGTTGATTGTTTTTTGGGAATTAAAATTAATTTTTGGTGGTATAAATGTACAAATTAGGATAAGAATAGTATTTGTTAATAGTTTGGGATAAGGTAACCCCAAGAAAAGGGGGATAAAAACAATTATAAACAATTTAAAACCAAGTGAATATAGTGAAGTGACACGTCAGGATAGTGGTCAAAATTGCCTAGTAAAAATAAGTAAAAGATAGCCAAATCCGGAAGAACTTTAGTGAAAAGAACATTCTATAGAATGACAAGAAAATTAAACCAGAATATAAACACAGAAACTATGAAAAACTTTAAATAATGTGCATATGTATAAAACAAACATTTACCAAGGGTCAAAAAAATTTTTATGGTTAAATTAGAATTTTAAGATATAAGGGTTAGTATTAAATAGGGGTAAAATTAGGCTAATTTAGATTATAGTACATATAAAGTGATCCAAACAAAGATTTATTAGTAAAATAATAATTTATCAAAATTATTTAATCAAAAGTCTTAACCCTGTCATAAAAATTTAAATAATAAGAAAGGGCTTTTGTGGAACAAAGTGAAATGGATATCAATAGATAGAGTATAAAATTATCTTTAATTCAAGGGGGTAAGAGTATCTCAAAAATATACCATAAAATTATAATCAAAGGCAAAAGTAAAAATTATATAATTTTATTGAATAGGTAACCATTTTGATGATCTAAAAATAGCTCAGGGGAATACAAATAATGTAGAATTTACGAGAAAATTTTTTTAACTGTTTTCCACAACCTTTTAAACTCACTACCCCTGAAAACAATGCTTTTGTTAAATTTAGTTGCTAAAGAAACTCTAGCTCCCCCAGGTCCATAAAAAAATTGAAAACATCATCATAGCCAATACCCAAAAGGGGGCGTGCAGATTTATATGAAGTATAACCTTCATAGTTTTTCGTTTTAAAGTAAAGTATAAAGTAAATAACCAATTAAATTAAAGTATAATATAAAAAAAAGAAAGTTTACCTAAGAAGCAGCCGTATTGTTCCACACAAAAAGCCAAATAACATCAAAACAAATAAACACCGGAACAACATCTATTTTTGTAATCACCAGGTGGAAGACGCCGACAAGGGCATTGCAGAAGGTACAGCACAACCAGGTCTTGAATATTCAGTAAATCATTGTTTGGGTAGATACTTCACACTAGTTAAGCAGAAATTTTATATCCTTTTGTCAACAGTCACGACTGTTGAGACATAAACAAGATCGGATCACAAGGTAACTTAGAATAGAAATTATTAGTGAAATACATTGCCGCTAGGGGTTTTAAGACAGATCCGCATTATAAAAATTTAAAAAGATTTTGGACATTTTTTTTAATATAAAATTAAATGGTATAAAAATTAGGCAGTAATAGTAAATATAGCGAATTGTTTAACAAAGAAATATAAGATTAAGTTCTAAGTTTTTCTCGAAAACAACAGGATATTATTTGGTATTTTTTTTTTGTTATTTAAAAAATTTTTTTTATTTTAAATATAAGAGTTAATTTTAAATCAATATAATTGACTTTCATTTATATACGTTCATAAGACCTTTTTACAATCTGAAGCCACCCGAGAAGGAGTATCCAGCCGGAAAATTAAGAAATAAAAGATAGAATTGTGTTCCACAAATAAAAAAATTTGCACGTGGTAAACCGCGCAAAGGCCAATTTTTTGTTGAGTCATTAACCTTCACCAAAAGTATAAAAATATTTAAACTAATTATTAATTTTAATAATATATAAATAAAAAACACAAAGCTAGCCTATACACGCTCGACAACGACGTCGAGAAAGGGGTACCGTCGCAAAAAGATAAACATTTAGAACTATTTTAATTATAATAAATATGTCATAGGGAAAGTTATAATTGGGAATAAAGGTAAAACATACCATATCTAAGGGCTAAAATGAGTCATTAAAAAGTAAATTAAAGTGCAAAAAGTCAAATTTCAATATAAATAAGGACTCAATAAAGAATAACACATTACAAACATAAAAGTTATGTATCTTACAAAATACCAAAACCCCACCTCGTAAGCTCGTAGAATCCAAATTTTTTGTCATGGACAATTTTAAAAAGAGAAATAACTCTCAAACTAAGCATAAAGAAAAGGTCTATTATTTGGGGATAACTTTGAGAATAAAATGTACAAGAATGTACTAAGTGTTTTAAAAATAAGGGCCAAAATATAAACAAATAGCAATGTATATGACACAGCCAAATAAGTTGATTGTTTTTTGGAATTAAAATTAAGTTGTTTAGGTATAAATGTACAAATTAGGATAAGAATAGTATTTGTTAATAGTTTAGGATAAGGTAACCCCAAGAAAAGGGGGATAAAAACAAAAAACAATTTAAAACCAAGTGAATATAGTGAAGTGACACGTCAGGATAGTGGTCAAAATTCCAGTAAAAATAAGAAAAAAGATACCCAAAACCGGCAAGAACTTTGGGTGACATGAACATTCTATAGAATGACAAAAAAATTAAACCAGAATATAAACACAGAAACTATAAAAACTTTAAATAATGTGCATGTGTATAAAACAAACATTTACCAAGGGTCAAAAATCAAATTTATATGGTTAAATTAGAATTTTAAGATATAGGATTAGTATTAAATAGTTTTAAAATTAGGTTAATTTAGATTATAGTACATATAAAGTGATCCAAACAAAGATTTATTAGAAAAATAATAATTTATCAAAATTATTTAATCAAAAGTCTATGACACCATGTCATAAAATTTAAATAATAAGAAAGGGTTTTGTGGAACAAAGTGAAAGGGATATCAATAGATAAAAAAAATTTATCTTTAATTTAAAGGGGGTTAAGAGTATCTAAAAATCCAAAAAATTTAAATAAAACAAGAAAAAATTTATAAAAATTTTTTTGAAATACCTTTTGATGTTTCAAAAATAGTCAGGAAACAAAAAAATTTAAAATTTTAACAGAAAATTTTAAAACGGGTTTTCCACAACCAATAAACTCACTACCCCTGAAAACAATGTTTTTTGTTAAATTTAGTTGCTAAAGAAACCTAGCTCCCCCAGGTCCATAAAACAATTGAAAACATCATCATAGCCAATACCCAAAAGGGGACGTGCAGATTTATATGGGTATAACCTTTTAGTTTTTCGTTTTAAAGTAAAGTATAAAGTAAATAACTGAATTAAATTAAAGATAATATAAATAAGAAAGTTTACCTCCAAGAAGCAGCCGTATTGTTCCACAAAAAGCCCAAATAACATCAAAAAAAAATAAACACCGAACAACATCTATTTTTGTAATCACCAGGTGGAAGACGCCGACAAGTGACATTGCAGTAATTGGTACAAAACACAAACCGGTTTGAAAAAATTCAGTAAATCATTGTTTGGGTAGATACTTCACACTAGTTAAGCAGAAATTTTATATCCTTTGTCAACAGTCACGACTGTTGAGACATAAACAAGATCGGAGCACAAGGTAACTTAGAATAGAAATTATTAGTGAAATACATTGCCGCTAGGAGTTTTAAGACAGATCCGCATTATAAAATTTAAATGATTTTGGACATTTCAATAATATAAAATTAAATGGTATAAAATTTAAAAGGGAATAGTAAATATAGCGAATTGTTTAACAAAAAAAATATAAGATTAAGTTCTAAGTTTTTCGAAAACAACAGGATATTATTTGGTCATTTTTTTTTTTATTTAAAAAATTTTTTTTTATTGTTAAAAATAAGAGTTAATTTTAAATCAATATATTGACTTTCATTTATATACGTTCATAAGACCTTTTTACAATCTGGGAAACCACCTGAGAAGGAGTATCCAGCCGGAAAATTAAGAAATAAAAAATAGAATTGTGTTCCACAAATAAAAATTTGCATGTGGTAAACCGCGCAAAGGGCCAGTTTGTGTTGAGTCATTAACCTTCACCAAAAATATAAATATATTTAAACTAATTATTAATTTTAATAATATATAAAATAAAAAAACAAAGTTTGCTCTACACACGCTCGACAACGACGTCGAGAAAGCGCGTACCGTCGCAAAAATAGAAATAGAAAAGATAAAAAATTTAGAACTATTTTAATTATAATAAATATGTCATAGGAATGTTATAATTGGGAATAAAGGTAAAACATACCATATCTAAGGGCTAAAATGAGTCATTAAAAGTAAATTAAAGTGCAAAAGTCAAATTTCAATATAAATAAGGACTCAATAAAGAATAACACAGTTACAAAACATAAAAGTTATGTATCTTACAAAATACCAAATTTCACCTCGTAAGCTCTCGTAGAATCCAAAGTTTTTGTCATGGACAATTTTAAAAAGAGAAATAACTCTCAAAACTAAGCATAAAGAAAAGGTCTATTATATAGGATAACTTTGAGAATAAAATGTACAAGAATGTACTAAGTGTTTTAAAAATAAGGGCCAAAATATAAACAAATAGCAATGTATATGACACAGCCAAATAAGTTGATTGATTTTGGAATTAAAATTGGTTAAGTTTAGGTATAAATGTACAAATTAGGATAAGAATAGTATTTGTTAATAGTTTAGATAAGGTAACCCCAAGAAAAGGGGGATAAAAACAATTATAAACAATTTAAAACCAAGTGAATATAGTGAAGTGACACGTCAGGATAGTGGTCAAAATTGCCTAGTAAAAATAAGTAAAAGATAGCCAAATCCGGCAAGAACTTTAGTGACATGAACATTCTATAGAATGACAAGAAAATTAAACCAGAATATAAACACAGAAACTATGAAAACTTTAAATAATGTATATGTAAAAAACAAACATTTACCAAGGGTCAAAAATCAAATTTATATGGTTAAATTAGAATTTAAGATATAGGATTAGTATTAAATAGTGTAAAATTAGGCTAATTTAGATTATAAGACATATAAGTGATCCAAACAAAGATTTATTAGTAAAATAATAATTTATCAAAATTATTTAATCAAAAGTCTATGACACCATGTCATAAAAAATTTAAATAATAAGAAAGGGCTTTGTGGAACAAAGTGAAATGGATATCAATAGATAGAGTATAAAATTATCTTTAATTCATGGGGTAAGAGTATCTCAAAATATACCATAAAATTATAATCAAAGGCAAAGTAAAAAATTATATAATTTTATTGATATAGGTAGCCATTTTGATGATCTAAAAATAGCTCAGGGGAATACAAAATAATGTAGAATTTACGAGAAAATTTTCAACTGTTTTTCACAACCTATATAAACTCACTACCCTGAAAACAATGCTTTTGTTAAATTTAGTTGCTAAAGAAACTCTAGCTCCCCCAGGTCCATAAAACAATTGAAAACATCATCATACCCAAAACCCAAAAGGGGACGTGCAGATTTATATGAAGTATAACCTTCATAGTTTTTCGTTTTAAAGTAAAAGCTATAAAGTAAATAACTGAATTAAATTAAAGTATAATATAAAATAAGAAAGTTTACCTCCAAGAAGCAGCCGTATTGTTCCACACAAAAAGCCCAAATAACATCAAAACAAATAAACACCGGAACAACATCTATTTTTGTAATCACCAGGTGGAAGACGCCGACAAGTGACATTGCAGTAATTGGTACAGCACAACCAGGTCTTGAATATTCAGTAAATCATTGTTTGGATAGATACTTCACACTAGTTAAGCAGAAATTTTATATTCTTTGTCAACAGTCACGACTGTTGAGACATAAACAAGATCGGATCACAATAATCTTAGAATAGAAATTATTATGAAATACATTCGCTAGGGGGTTTTAAGACAGATCCGCATTATAAAAATTAAATGATTTTGGACATTTCAATAATATAAAATTAAATGGTATAAAATTAGGCAGTAATAGTAAATATAGCGAATTGTTTAACAAAGAAATATAAGATTAAGTTCTAAGTTTTTCTCGAAAACAACAGGATATTATTTGGTCATTTTTTTTTGTTATTTAAAATTTTATTTATTGTTAAATATAAGAGTTAATTTTAAATCAATATATTGACTTTCATTTATATACGTTCATAAGACCTTTATACAATCTGAAGCCACCTGAGAAGGAGTATCCAGCCGGAATAATTAAGAAATAAAAAGATAGAATTGTGTTCCACAAATAAAAAAATTTGCAATGGTAAAAACCCCGCAAAGGCCAGTTTTGTGTTGAGTCATTAACCTTCACCAAAAGTATAAATATATTTAAACTAATTATTAATTTTAATAATATATATAAAATAAAAACACAAAGCTAGCCCATACACGCTCGACAACGACGTCGAGAAAAGGTGTCGCAATATTATATATATATATATATATATATATATATATATATATATATATATATATATATATATATATATATATATATATATATATATATATATATATATATATATATATATATATATACATATATATATATATATATATATATATATATATATATATATATATATATATATATATATATATATATATATATATATATATATATATATATATATATATATATATATATATATATATATATATATATATATATGTATATATATATATATATATATATATATATATATATATATATATATTATATATATATATATATATATATATATATATATATATATATATATATATATATATATATATATATATATATATATATATATATATATATATATATATATATATATATATTATATATATATATATATATATATATATATATATTATATATATATATATATTTATATATATATATATATATATATATATATATATATATATATATTGGTTTAACGAAATAACAAACAGCCCTTCATTTTTAAATAAAAATATTTTCAAATTTAGAAGACATATTATTTTAAGAGCATTTGGGATATTAGAAGAGTGCCATTCCCTTCCCGGTTTACCGAATCAACTTTGATTTTTTTTTGAACACTGTATTTTTTTCCCAAAATTTGTTTTGATCATTCCGATAAAAAAATCTTAATTATATCCTATACCTCCTTCTGTTTTTAAGAAAATGGTGATTAAAGATGTCCAAACTACCAAATTATGCAGTTTTATGGGAAAACAAATAAAGATATAAAATAATAAAATATAAAATTGGGACCAGTATATTTTTTTTTACCTGGGTTTGGTTTCCGATATAAAATCTGTATAATATCCAGTGCCTATCTGTTGTTTTGAGAA
>JAHBCN010006997.1:40000-46159 GCA_019359885.1 Listronotus oregonensis
TTCAGTTTAATGACTCGAAAACACAGTCATGTTGGCTGTCGCGAAAAAATTCTGCAAATGCTCATCCCTTACATATGAGCGGCCAGAACAAAGAGTCGTTTAATCTTGTCGACTTTACTTTTGAGAATAACCTCAACTGGCACAAACACATTTTATCCATAGCTTCGGCAGCTTCAAAAAAGATTGGATTTCTCTTCCGAGCCAGAAATATTTCTCTTCTTCCAATCTGTACACTCTGTATGTATCCCAAATCAGACCCCTTTTGAATATTGTTCTCATGTCTGGGGGAAAGGCGTCCCCTTACAACACTTAGCATTCTGGACTCCATTCAAAGAAGAGCCGTTCGTCTTATTAATGATCCAACGCTACAGAAAGGCCTCCTCTTCTTGCCCACCGTCGAGCTGTGGGGATCTGTCGCTCTTCTATAGGTATTTTCACGGCTTCTGCTCAGAGGAGTTGGCCAGTATAATTCCTTCTCTGGCAGCTCCCAACAGAGCAACATGTGGTGCAACTTTTATACATCCTTTTACAGTTTAGTTAGAGAGGCCCCAAACTCGTTTTCTTTGTTCCTTCATCCCTAGAGTGTCAAGACTATTGAACCTGCTACCCGCAGAAGTTTTTCCTTCTCCTCCCAACCCCAAAAATTTAGTCCCGTGTGAACAAACTCCCCTCACCACACTGAAGACACCCACGGTACGTTAGTACTTAGGCATCAGCCTTCGTGGACTGTCCCAAGATAAAAAAAGAAGGTTAATTTCTTGGACTGTGATTTAATTATATTTTTCAGAGATTCTTTTTTTGGGTTTTGCAGTCCAAATAAACAATTTTTCATAATTACTGTTTTTATGTTTACATTAAATCACTAACTTACCCTATAGTTAACATTCACATTTTACATACTAGTATATACATTAATAAAGAACAATAATTGCAATTACGAACACATATAAATAAACCAACGAAAACAGATACAAGCACGAGCCGAGGAGCACGTCACATTTTTAAAACTTGGTTTTGTATACTGATCTTATTTTGGCAGGAATGCATTATCATTTGTTGTTGGTAAAAACTGTTAAGTTATTTTTATAGAGAGGGGTGTTTATTTCTTTTTTATTTTAAATTTTTGTTTAATTAGACAAAATGTTTTATTTAATTATAGAGTTATAAATTTTATTAAGTTGTCTAGTGTCAGTTTTTAGATTTATTGTGTTTTTATTTTTTTGAATTTCAATCATTTCGTTTTTTTTTTTTTGTTATGTTTTTCAGTTTTTAATATTGTTACGTTGTCAAAATCAAACCTGTTACTCGTCTCTGATGTATGATTTGTAAGGGCAGTTTTGTTTTTTTTTTTCGAATTTATGTCCATTAATTCTATTTTTAATGTATTGGCTAGTCTGTCCTACGTACACTGAGTTACAGTTGTAGCATGGAATTTTATATACGACGTTACTTCTTTTATCTTTAGGTATTTTGGTTTTTAGTTTTGAAAAATTGGATTTAAGAAGATTATGTGCTTTATGACATACTGTGATTTTTTCATGTTTAAATATATTTTGTAGATTTTGTGACAAACCTGGAATATATGAAAGAGTAAAGTAGTTTTTTGTTTTATTTTCCTGCCTTTTTGATACGTGACTTGTTTTATTGTAAAATCTATGAATATGAATGAATAACCACAACAAACTCAAGAAAAGAATCTATATATATATATATATATATATATATATATATATATATATATATATATATATATATATATATATATAAAAAAAAAAACCTGAGCAGAAAAAAATTAAAATAATGCAAGTCAAAGAAATATCTTTTAGTCAGTCTTCGTGTCATGCGTATTACCGATTTTTAAATTTGGAGTGTTACTGAGTATGACGTAAAATGCCAAAACGCTTGATTCAAATTGTGCCATTTTATGAATTAGGCTTCTATCATCTTCTCACCGAATAAGTGTTGTAGCTTGAGAAGGGCATGTTTAATTTTTTAAGGCTAAAATAAAAGATAAAGAATAAGTCAAGCATTGTTTTGGTACGAGAGATAAAAAGAGAAAGAAAGTAAATTTATTTTCTGTAGATAAAATGAGTTTTGGGTAAAATAAACAATAAAAGTACGGCTTATTGAAGATTTCCTAGGCAACAAAGCAATAAAGATTGATTTAAAATCCTAAACCCGGAATATACACGGAAGATATACCTAATGTTCGTATTTATCTGTATGTCGTTACTTCTTGTTTTCTAAACCGTATTACAGCGAGAATCTAGAGTTTAGATGCAGCGAGGGATATAAACATGGTTACTGAGGTAATGTATTTACTTACTTTAAACTGTAAAAGGATTTATATTTGAATTAGGACTATTGATGCAATTAGGGTAAATATCAAGGTATAGGATTTTTTAATTTTTTTTTTAAAAAAAAAATGAAAACGATTTTGATAGTTTATTTTGTAAATAAAAATTTAAATTTATAGACCGCCTTTCAGATAGTACACATCATATAGAAATTTTAAGATTATTTTATGCTTTTTTCATAAAAAAATCATGCAGTCCTTTTTGCTAAAATGATACCTATTTTCTGTCAAAATTGCCATTTTTTTAACTGTGTTTCTGACCTACTTGCGATAATAGTTATTAACCTAACAAGTGCGAAAAGTGGTATCGATATATTCTCAAAAAACGTCAATTTAAAGGTTTAAGTAAATAATAATATACTGTAATTTCAAAAATTATTAAGCTTCTTACAAAAAATATACTTACTTTGCAAGTGGAGGTGATAGAGGAGCTTTTCCTCGCCCGATGCGGTACCACCCCACTTGCCCTTTAAAGGACCGGTAAAGTCTTAACCGACGTTTCGCGTTTTGGGTGGGTGATTCACTTTTCCTTCTTCCTCTTCTTTCTTTTTCTTTTTCTCTATCATAAAATTTGTAAAATAATTATAATGGCACTCGAAAGTAAAGTATTCCGGAGGTAAAATACCCAAACTGGATCTCCGGGTGAGGGGTGCATTTGGGGGGCCACCATCGAAATGTCTAATATCATTTATTAATATATGTGGACTTAACTCTGTTTACCATTATCTTTAATCTTTAACATATTATTTTTAACCGAAACTCAAATTAGTTTCAAATCATCAACCAACGACTTCCTTTTTCCAGGCTACGAACTGATTTCATTTTTTTTTGACACCATGGCGGTGCATGTGCTTACGTTCGCAACGATCTGGCCTGTGCTAGGGTTTTTAACCTCGAATTAAGTAGGCTTGATATTCTTTGGCCTAAACTTTCCTTTAGATCTTCTACCAAATTCATCTGCTGTATATACCGGACCCCACCTGACAATTCCCACTTCGAGTTATTTGACTTTCTTTAATAAAAATTGACATTATTATTTCCAGTTTCCATTGGCCAAAGTAATCGTCCTCGGAGATTTTAATGTTCACAAAAGGGATTAGTTAGGTTCTTTAAAAATTGACACTGAAGGCAGAGTAGCCGAAAACTTCGCAATCAGTAACTCGCTCACCAATTTAATTATAGAACCTACCTACTGCCCCAGGGTTCCAACCCATAATTCTAATGCCCTGGATCTTTTCTTACTTCTAATTTGATCTTTACCAAGAATCAGAAACTGCTCCCCTTGGTCACTCAGATCATGGCTTGGTCACTGTATCATATTCCATAATTTGGAGGCAACTAAATGTACACCTCCACGCACTGTCTGGCTCTATAACTCGGCCGACTAAAAGATTTCTTTGCCACCTACCCTTGGGATCCTACCTGCTTTTTTACTCACGATCCCTCCGAAATTTGCAAACAACTTACCGAAACAATTCAACTAGGCATTGAGACCTATATTTTTCATACCAAAAGAACTAAAACTTTCAAATCACAAACCATGGTTTTCTAAATCATGTGACAAAGCCTATAAAAAGTTTCTTCAAAACCCTAGTTCCGAAAACCGACAGGTTAGCATTCAAGCAAGAAATCAGTATTATCATACTATTTCAGAAGCCAAAGACCGTTTTAGCAATCGGATAAAGGATAGAGTCCTCTCTTGCTCGAATGGCTATAAATCCTGCTGGTCCTTTGCCAAAAACATTAGTCAAACATTTTACACAAGTTTTTTTCCACCCCTTATCTTTGAGGATGAAACTGTTTTTACCTCTAAAGGAAAAGCCGAACTATTTTCCAAACAATTTGCTGCAAATTATACTCTCATTCCTCCCGTTAATCTTCCTGTTTCAACAGTTTCTCTGTTCATAAAATGTCCGATATCCTTTTTTTCTTAATACAAAAACGTCTGGGCTGGATGCATACCAGCAATCGTCTTGTGTGCCCCCTGAGCTTGCACCCATCTTTACTGCCTCTTCCGGAGAGCTGAAAGCTGCATGTGTGCAACCTGTCTCCAAGAAAGGATGTAAAGATCCCCCTTTAAACTATAGACCCTATCTCTTCTCTCTGTTGTTTGCAAAGTAATGGAAAAATTCATTAATTCTTAAATCTTGAAGTCTTTGAAAAACACATAATTTTATGTGACTGACTCATAGATTCCGTCAAAGAAGATCCAAGCTGATTTATGGTTTTTTAAAACCATAGAAAATTTTGCTAAACTTGGGATTTGCCGATAAAATTTGGGTCAAATTTACGAACAAAATATAATTTGAGGATTTACAAATCCCAAAATAAAAACTTTCTTTACCAAAGTGTTCTTGGGGCCAATAGCATCTCGTATAAATTTGCTGTGGTCCCATGACTCAATTTTTAGATAAAAGTTTGAAAATCCTAGCAACGCCAGTAATAAACTATGCTCATTAAGTTATATTTCTTTCTTAATTACGTTCTTCTTTTTATCTTTGACTGTCCACGAAGGCTGAGGCCAAGTACTGACGTCCGTGAGTGTCTTAAAGTTTAGAGTATTAAAACATATCTTAAGGAAAAACCGCCAATAAAAATAATCATTTTACACGAGAACCACCGAGAGCAGATAAAAATAGGATCATTTAAAAAAAGCCATACCCAAATTCCGGGATTTCGAGTTCCGAGATCCCGACTTCAAACCCTACCTTATGTAAAGCTTTAAAAATCTTAAAAAAGCTCAAAAGCATATTGTGCTCGTTTTGAATTGAAATCGCAAAAGTGTTAGATCTAATTTCAAACGCCGTTTTCTCGATTTCCTTTCTGAGCTATGACACTATTTAAGCGAAGATCCGATATGTGTATTTAATAGATCTTTGTTTTGTTTTTCAGATTTTAACCTGAACTCTTGGATTAAACACTACGATGTTGCCACATACGACCATATCTCATTGGTCGACCAACATAGAAGGATTCGAAGGGATGCTACAGGAGGTCGTACACCCGTTAGACTGGAGGTGAAAGGACATGATAGGTAATACATGAAAGCCTATGTTTTTAAAAAATATGACGAATTTCTATACGGTTTGTCGCAGTCATGAAACCACCATTTAGCGACGCATTGTGGGACGGAGCGACAGTGTTTCATCCAAAATACTCTACAGCTTATTGAATTTGCCTATTAATAACTTTTTTTGGATTTTTGATTTGTGTTTTTATTTTCCGAAAATTCGTCTCGAAGCTTTGATTTTTATGAAACAAATTTTATGCGCAAAAATGATTAAATGTGTCTAAAAATGCTGTGAAAGGTTACGTTGTCAGAAGTAGTATTTATCATGTCCCGATTCGGAAATACCTGCGACGCAGAGATAGAAAAAGAAATACAAAATTGTATTTCTAAAAATACAAAGAAAAGTCATTCATCAATTTGGAATTAATTTGGCATATTTTGCAAAGAGCGAAATTTTGATGTAGACAGAAAGCAACCGATTGATGATTTAGCAAACATATACTTTGGTTTGGGGCTACAATATAAAAAGAAAATGGGGAAGATTATAAGAAGTATGTTGGGAATTAAACGGCAAAATGTTACAAAATTTGTATTTTGAAAAGTTATTTTTAATCCTTACACTAACTTTCCTTCAAAAAGCCCGTAAAGCTCGCAATTTAAACAAAAAAGTTTGCAAAATAATTTGGCAAAGCGTAAGGAAAGTTCCGTTGCATTAACAAAAGTGAAATAGATAAATGGCATTAGTATGGGATGAAAATATCCGATAGGCCTTTAAAGAAATTTTTTCCATATT
>JAHBCN010006998.1:0-46097 GCA_019359885.1 Listronotus oregonensis
ATAAATAAAAAATAAAAATATATATATATATATATATTATATATATATATATATATATATATATATAAAAAACCATACATTTATACATACAGACACACGCACACACACACACACACACACAAATGCCTAAATAACAAATGGATTTTTGTATTACTTGTCATAACAAAACTTTTAAGTTGCCCAATGAACTAAAATATAGTTTAAATATTTTTATCCATCCCGTATATGAAGCAATCAACATTGTAAATGTTGATATAAAAATAAACCATTGTCCATAAGATGCACAAAAACATAATAAAAACAGCAATAGAATGTATGATCCTCTGAGGTATATCTTTTTAGAGTAGTAGCAGATAGTAGAGGAGCTCTAATTTTTTGAGGCTGCACCAGCACTCGTGCCCTTTAATTCCGTAACGACGTTTCAAGTTCTGGATTAATGTTTATTTTCCTTTTTTTTTTTTTTTTTTTTTTTTTCCAAAAATAATATAAAAGTTAAGGATGTCACACCCGAGAAAAAAGTATTCCGGAGGTTTAACACTTCTCCAGTCGGATCCTTTGCAAATATCCTTTATCTCACACAACTGAAATAAGTCCCTTGATTTCCTTTAAATTTTTAAAATATATATATATATATATATATATATATATATATATATATATATATATATATATATATATATATATATATATATATATATATATATATATATATATATATATATATTTTTTATAAAAATTTATTTTTTTCCCCACTAAAAACAATTCATTTGTTTTTTAAAATTATTTAAATATTAACGGCTGCTTACTGCTTGTTGCTTTAACTACTATTTAAAAATTATTATACATATTTAAAATAACCATACTGGGTGCTTTTTATTTATACTTTACGTCTTTATCTACATAAACCAAATAAAGTTTTGTACCTCAACAAGACCATGTATACAAGTATTGGATGTAATTACGTATTTGTAAAAATCAGAGATAATGTTAAGCCTTATATAGTATTTGCACCTTCACCCTTCTGTTATCTAGACAGTTGCTTCACCATTAAGTCGAACATGTAATAGATTTAATCAACTAAATTTAATTTATATGTCAGTTATTTAAACAGTCCTAAATTTCCATTCAAAACCAATGAAGGATATATAAAATAATATAAAAGTTAAGGATGTCACACCCAGAAAATTTTTTCCCCGAAAAAGGCTTTAAACTTTGTTTTCCTTTTAAATATTTTATTAAAATAAATAATTTATTTTTTAAATATTTTAATATATATATATATATATATAAATAAAAAATTTTGTTCAAAATATTTCATCTAAATATTATTCTGGTTCTCCAGTTTCTTTTCTAATTGACATATTTCAGTTATTGTAGATGGTCACTCTTCCAACTTTCACCAAGTTAATGCTGGACTGGCACTATTTTTTTTCATCAACGATTTCCTTTCACTTTCAAGCAATTTCTTTATAGTTTTGCTTATGGTAATATCCTTCACTCTAATATTCAATTATTTAAGCCAGTCCTAGGCCTAATATGAAAAACAAGCACGGGGTAATGTAGATATCTCTTTCACACGGCCTTAAGCTATTATTGGATTGGGGGCACCAAAAGATTTGTCAAGTTAAACGCCTTAAAAACAAAATTATGTTTGCTGTCGCGAAAAAAGTCTGCCAATAATTGTCCTTTACTTATGGGCGACCCAGTTCTGCAGAACAAAAAGTTATTTAACCTTATGAGCGTTACTTTTAAAAATACTTTTAAAAAGGCACTTTATTCAATTTACAACATATTTATTACGTCTGAAAAAAAGGACTGTGCAAAAAGTCACCGTTACAGCGATCTGCTGCCAGAGATTTAATTAAAGTACAATTTAGCCTGCCTCTAAATGTTCGCTCGTTTCGCACGTATAAAATGTATTAAATTTAGATAAATCATTCCTTGCTAAGCCATTTTTTTTCGCGTTTTATTTAAATTGAATATCTAAATTAAAAACGATAAGAGGGCAATTAAAGCTAATAAAACATTTTAAAGGGAGAATTCTTTTTGAAATATTTAAATTGTTTTTTAAGAAATATAGTTGTTAGGTCTTTGGAATCACATTAATATTTTGTTGCCATCAGTGGGATATAATTTTTGTTATGAATTTTTATTTTTTAGTGCCGCGAAAAAAGTGCATGTTTTTAATATTATTGTAATGTAGCTTCGGGTCTTTTGATAGTTTTTATTATAAAGTAAAATGATTCCAGACCTAACAAGTTGTATATTTTTGAAATACATAGTTTATTAATTAAATTTTGTAAATAAAAGCTAAACTTTTCCCCATATGTGATATTTCCCAACTCTTAAGTTTTATTTTTTTTAATAATATATTAAAAAAATAATAATAAAATACCTAGAAAAACTTAGAAAAATCAAAATATGCCAATACTTTTCTTTTGCTTGAAAAAAATGATGGAATAGGTAAATTATAACTATTTAATCAACAAGGGTATTAATATGATAGAGACTTTTTAAAACGCGTGTGCGTTGATGGTTGAGATTATTAATCGTCAATTATTGCACGAGTTAGTCACATTATTTTTTTCGGTGATCGTTTTATTATTACATTCAGAAAATTATAATTTTTCTTAATATTTTTAATATATATTTTAATTTTAGACAATCAACTTGACAGGTGCTTTATTAACTCTTACTTGTTTTATGTATTTTTAGTTGTCTGTACTATCATCGTCTAATATTAGAAAATAATGCATTATAAGGGCTATTAATGCATGATTAATAAATAAACAATTGTCGAAACAATACATTAATAAATGCTTTTTCTTTATTTCATATACCGGTAATTTTCCAGTACAGTAATAATTTTCCTTAAATATGTTTGTAAATCGGTACAAAAGTTGCAAAATGGCATACATTGCTCAATTAAATAACTTTTTGCTGCTCAGGCGTATTTTCATACAACTTTATTATAGTTTAGAAGACTTTTTAAACAGTCTCTTGTTTAATCTTAATCTTAAATACGAATAAAATTTCATGGTCCTTACCCTTTCTCACTGAGCTAATAAAAATTAGGACTGTGTAAAGTTGTATCATTATCTTTGAGAAATTAAAAGTTATAAAGGTGTATACAGTGACAAATAAACCAACATAATAAAATTATTACTGTTTTAAATAAATAGGTATTTAAGAAAAGCTTTAAGGACACTTTGTTATGCGTAATTTATTGTAACTTTAAAAATGGAAAATAATTAGAATACAAAGTAAATAAAAAGTACGTGTCATTCCGGCATTTCACTTAAACATAGATTATGGCTACATTATAAAAAATGTGTTTGTAAAAATTTAAAAATAATCATAAATATCTTTGAGGTTTTTTAAGGCACTTTTAAACTTGTAACTTCTTACCCAGGAATTATATTAAAGTTATTATTAGAAAGTTTAGTCAAAAATTTTAGGCTTCTTTAGAAAAATCGGTATGCTTATTACTGGATTTCCGCGTTTTACGTAACCATTGTATAAAATTAATGTTTTGATATATAGCCTATGTTGTTACAATGGTAAGGTACCGAAACCGGCAAAGCGTTACTAAAACTTTGTTTTGCGCATGTTAAGCATTAAAATAAAGCATATCTTTAATATTTAGGCTTAGTTCTCGTTCTTTTGCACGAGAACTTTAGCCTTTTAGGCTCTTTTTAAAACCAAAAACAATGGTTTTTAAAAGTCGTGTTAATGTAAAAAATGTTTGTAACTGTAAAAGTATAAAAAAACAATACCATGTACCAAGAGTTACAAATATGTTTGTCATAATTTAATAAATTATGCAATCTTAATTTATTTAATAAGCCATAATACACATGTTTTATTAACAGTATTTTAAGCCCCTGTATTAAATTTAAATAATTTCCTATATATCCCTGTATAAAATATAATTAATTAAAGTAAAATAATTTTACACTGGATATGAATTAAGTAGCTTTGCATACATCATTAGATTCTTAGCAAATGGAGCTTATATTTTATGGTTCTGTGGTAACACTGGTGGATCTGAGGAAAAATCGGTAAACATTTAAAAGCTCGACAACCATGGTACTTAGTACTTAGGCTAAAAAGAATGCCGTTTTTGCGACAAAACACTAAGCTGTGGGCTGTTGTCTTTGTGTGCCTTGCTCATTTATTTTTTACAGGTAAGAAATAAAAAAATATTTTTGCCTTACTCGTCATTTTGTATGGCTTCTAAACTGCCTAAGTAAAGTAGGTTCTGTTTTAAATATTATGAAAAACGATTTTACGCGGAAAATAAATTTAAAACATTTATCCAGCAAAAGTATTTAATACTGTCATCAACAAAGCTAGGTGTGCGTCACTGAAAGTGAAGTAAATAGAGGAAAACTAAGTTTACCAAAATAAATACATTCCTTGAATTAGCTACACAAAAGAGAATCTCATTTTCACTCTGGTTTGTCTGTTACATTAAACGTTTTAGTTGTTAGGTTGAAATGCACAGACACAACCTGCAATTTCGTATGTCTTTTTGAAAATTTATACAAAAAAAAAAGAAAACTATCTGTTATAGATTAAAGACTTATTAGTTTTTTTTGTTTATATATTAAATAAAAAACATAGTGCTTGTCCAAAAACTATGCGTTTAAACTTGGGTAACGTCGCAATGACATAGAAACGTTTCTTCAGAGATATGAGCAGGTAAAAAAAAGTAAGGTACAGTTTTTTTAAGTAAGCTTTTATTTGCCAGTTAAATATCAGATTTATTTTATAGAGTAGCTCACCTTATCTGACACGAGTTTTCTAGGGTAAACTGTCAAACTAAATTTTTAAATTTTTTTAAAGTTTTGTAATAGGCTATGTAGTAGTTATTATCAGTGGGCAGTTTTTGTGTGGATTTAATAAATTTAGGCTCAATTTATTTAATATGGATTTTTAATATTTTACATGTCGCATACAGACACCACAATTACCAACAAATCAACTCATCCTATAAGACGCAAGCTTGCGGCATATCATAGATTAACCAACGTATCCCTTAATAAAAATGATTTTAAAAAAGGTCTTATTAAAAGAACTGGTATTACTAACGGCTTTAAAATTTAATAACCACTGTAAAACTAACAAAGCATTGCCTAAGATTTATCCCATTAGTTATAAAAAGGCGGTACCCTTAAATTCAAAGCTCTTACCCTTATCGGTAAATCCACAGATAAAATGGTTTTAAGAAAAAAGGACATAAACATAGTATATTAAACTAATAGTAATTTAGAAAACATTTAAAAAACAACAAAGATGAAATAAGCACAGAAAAACGTGAGGGTATACCAATTATTTATCAGGTGTATAGAGGTCAAAGAGGAAGAACCTTTGAGCAAAGAATTTTAAAGCATAGAAACAGTTTTTATAAAAATAAAAGATTCGACTTATGCTTTACATTTCATAGAACACAGCAATTACAAAATCGTATATTTGGATATAAGGGTAAAAACTTCTAAGAAAAAAAAACTGTTTTTTTTTCTTAGAAATTAATAAAATTAAAAACACACAGTATATTTTAAATTATTAACTATAGGTTATTAATAAGATATTATTAAATTTTTATAAATATATAAAAAAAATTTTATTATATATAAAAAATAATAATAATAATATATATATATATATATATATATATATATATATATATATATATATATATATATATATATATATATATATATATATATATATATATATATATATATATATATATATATATATATATATATATATATATATATATATATATATATATATATATATATATATATATATATATATATGAGTATTTTATGTTTTTAAAATTAAAAAATTTTTTAAAAAAAGTAATGGTTATTGTTGTGCTGTCATTATTATTTAATTTAAAAACTATTTTCCGCTCATTACGTTTCCACCAAACCCCTTGTGCCATAGATCAATATTAAGTTAACCAGTGATGCTAATATCTCAAGCTTTCAGACAGGATGAAATCCAAATTTACTATCTATTAGTTTTTAATAGTCAGTTTGGGTTTTAAAAAAGTATCCTATTGGCATCAAGTTGTAATAGCTCAAGCCAAATAGTGAATATTTGCATTAAATAGGTATATATTTACTGTATTAGGAGTATTTTTTTAAGTGACTATTTATTTAATATAAAGTTATTTATTTTAAATGAAAAAATAACGTAAGTAGAAGGAGTATATCTGTTTAAATAAACTTTGATATTATTGATATCTCATTCAGATTCAAATTAAAGACTGTTAATACGGCACGTTTATGTGCATCTTGTCTTTTTTAAAAGTTATTGCAATAAGCAAAAAAATAATAGAAAAAAAAACTAGATATATATTTTAAAATGTAAACACCATTAATTAATGATATTTTTTAGATTTGGAGGGTCCCTAAGGTTTTCTTAAAATTAAATATTTTTTATATTCTTAGTCTGCTGCGTGTGTTATGTCTTTCAACAATTTTTTATTTAATAGTAAAAAATCGTATACGCCTTTCCTCCAAAACCGACATTGTTGTTTTTTAAAACCTAATTAGTTTCCTAAAACTCATAAAGTCTCTGGCATATAAAAATAGTAAAATTATTCCTGTTTTTTAACATTTTATTTCCAAAGACCCCTAAAGCCTCTTAGACCAATTGACGGTATGATCAGTTTTTTTAAACCCACTTTAAGCGGATCGGTTAAAACGTGTGAAAATAATTCAGACCGGTTCGGGAACTGATCGTACAGAAATATGAGAAGATCATGTCAGAATTGTTATTGTTTTTTTTTAAATATATAATATAGAAAACTTAAACGAACGAAAACCTAACCAAGAACCATATTTCGAGTAATATGCACAAACTGGGTCTGCTTTAAACTACTCACCCACACACGTTTAAACCCATATCTCTACAAATTAGGTTTGGCGAAAATTAATCGTATGCTTGATCGTAGCAATTATAAGGACGTTTACAATAACATTTCAGGGTAAAACAAGTATAAGGCTAGAATTGGGATTTTGTAAATAGTAAGAGATAAAGCGAAGGTTAAATTGCAAAAAAAATTGCCTATTAACACTTTGTTAAATAATTATTACTTCCAAAGGATTATTGAAAAAAAATATTTGACATTATTTATTAATTTTTATAACTTTAGTTTTATTAGTAAATAAAAAATAATAAGGTTTTTTTAAAGTGCTTCTTTACTAGCAAAAATTATGCTTTTTAGTCCTTGTTTTACCCACGGATTCAAACGATCAACTTGCTTGTATTTTTTTATTTTCCACTAGAGCGGCCACAGTTTCGGTTTCGGCCAAAATGAACCGAAACTTCGGCTGCGCCGAAACTTAGTGGTTCGTGAATATCGCGCGTGTTCGTGGCGCGTGGATGAGCTAACTGAGCTCATTTAACATGAGTTAACTGTATATGTGTAAAAATCAAGGAAGTTTAAAGGTGTATGGAAGCCCAATGCTATGGCCCATTCGATCAAAAAATGTCCAGCCCAGTATGAAAATAACTGTCAGAGTTGGCCCCCCCCCATTCTGCAATAACAAAATTTATTTAAAATTAAACGGTTTTAAAATTCACATGATAAATAGTGTAAATTAGCCAACACATTATAATTTTATGAAGCCGGAGTATCGTTTTTTGGATTGATCAAACCTTTTTTATTTTAGTGATTATGTTTTTTAAATTGTGACTATAATTTTGTGTTTATTGTTTGTTACTATAATATCGTAACAAAATGACTAGAGGTTGTATGGTTTTGTCTTTAAAAACCAAGGTAACATACCCGTCTTTTTTAAAATTTTTGTATTTTTTTTATTTAAATTAGGTGCTTCTTATAAGACGTAACGTTAGGTAAACGAATAATAATATATTATATGAATAATAGAAAAAGAAAATTTATAGGAAATATTAGTGAGAAAAAATAAGGGAATCTTAACTATCTTTTTGATGATTTCAATGTTTGTGTATTTTGGATTATTAAAAGAAATAAGGTTTACTTTTGGTACTTTTCATTTTAATTTAGTACACCTTTTTTTAAAAGGGTCAAAATTATTGATTACTGGGCAGACCAGGCAATTCTAATATAGCACCTCTAATTAATGAAAAAGGGAAATATTGGTTACGGTTTGGGGCGCTGATTACAAATCTAAAAAATCGGCAATGTTTCGTTTTCGAGATATTCATCATCAAAATTGAAAATCAAACTAACCTTATTTACACTATTCCTCCTTTTGCACAAATTTGATTTTTACACTAAATTGGCACACAATAAACAAACCCCTTTTAAAAACTTTTTTTTATGTTTATTTTACACCTTTTTTACACTTTTATTTTTTAAGCAAAAAAGGGTTGCCCCCTTTTGGGAATTTAAAAATTTGCAATTTAATTAAAAAAAGATAAAATAAATAAAAATAAAAGGGTTTTTAAAAGGTGTTTATAAAATATGTGTGCCACTTCAGAAAAAAAATCAAGAATCGATAAAAAAAAGAAGGAGAATATATGAAAATGAGGTTAGTTTAATTTTCAACTTGTGATGAAGATCTGGAAACGAAACGTTGCCGAAAAGATATTTTTTCAGATTTGTAATCAGCGAAAAAAAAAAAACCCCTGTCCCAAATTTGATAAAAAATCGGAGAGGAGGAAATTTTTCGAGACAATACCATTTGTTTAAAAAAAAATTTTGATTTTTGGTTTTTTTAATCTTATTATCAATTTTTTAAGCTCGACAAAATTGTACACACATAATATTTAACGGATACTTTTACAATGGATACTCAGGTACCAAAGGTTACTAAACATTTTTAACCACTGTTATTCTGTCTATGAATGTTTGTTATTAGGGGAAAGTATATGCCTAAAAGCATTATAAAAATTTTCACTTAATGTATAACCAGAATCTTAGGATTAGATTAAACTCATTTACACTATCTTGCCCTTTTTTTATCACAAAATTGGTGATAAGTACATAATACTATCATACAATGTTTGAAATTTATTTAAAAAATCGTGTTTTAATTTATTTACAAAGATTTTTTAAAATAAAAATTTCCCAAAAAAAATATCGAACATTTAAATAGAAGGTAAAGTGGCTCCATCTATTCTTTCCATATTATATCAGATGATAAAAAAATCAATATTACAATAATTTTAAATATTCTATAGTAGTATCCTTTAATAACCAACAATTTTGTGCAAAAAATAAAAAAAAAACAGTGAATGTTGGACATTTGATGATGTCAAAGAATTATGGAAATCCGGCCCTGACCTACTATTCATTGCGCAAATTCCTGCCCGCCTGGACAATTTTGTTCTACAGTATTGGGCTTCCATACACCTTTAAACTTCCTTGGTAAAAATATACTAGGTTTTAGTGTACAATAAAACTTTTAACATATCCAAATAACTCATTTGCCAAAAAGAAGATAAGGAATCTTAGTTAAGCTACGATCATTTTGCTGTTAAAAATCCCGTGCTGAATGTTTAGACAACTCGGCCAGGTAGGGTAGAGAACTGTTAGTAAGGATCCCCTTTATTATTTTGCAAATCATCTATTATAAAAAGTAATGAATGTTTGCCGGTTTATCAAATAGGGTAAATTTAAAATTTTTAAACCTTAAAAAAAAATCGTAAAATGAAAGGGCATTTAAAATTGTTTTAGTAGCAAAATAATATTGATTTTTAGGTCTCTTTAACTATTTTATTGAGGAATAAAACCATTTAAAAACTAGAGTTTTACGTGTATATAATGGATTTTAAATTTTATTTATTTGTGGGAAAGCCGACGAGGTGTGTATAAAACGTATAAGTACCGCGGGTGTCTAGATATCATATGCTGAACCCATTTCCTTATAATAGTTCCATTAACAATAGCCGGCTAACGGTACATGCAATTTTAAGACTATAATAACTTGATCATTTAGATAAGACCCGCAGTTTACTCTAGAGTTTAAACTACATAAAACGGCACTTTCCCACATACACCTTACATGTCCCACCTAACTACTGATCACCAAGCCAGTTTTTGCTGTTGAAAATCGCGCAAGAATCACATTCGCTTAGTGTCAGATAACATTCACGACCAGTTGCATTTATCTATGTACTTACCTGCAAGGCCGTTTTCTTCTTTGAAAGACCAGTTTTCCTTCTGCTTTTTCTTACGAACTTTCCTGTTCTCTTTAGAATCATCCTTGTTCTTTTTTGGGGAGAGCACCATTTTTCTAATAATGGCCACGTGTTTTACACTACAGCCACGTTTTTCATATAACAGCCGGGTTTTTTTTAACTAGCCCCTTTTTTAAAAAACAGTTTTGTATTTTAAAATTAGAGCCCTGCATTAGATCTGGATCCAGTAAGTTAACCGAGGTATGATTAGTTCGGGATAGTGCTGGTGGGTTTTTGTTAGTCTAAACTAGTTTATTTTTAGTTATGTTTGGTTTTTGCACCAACTTAAGTTCATTAGAATAGATTTTGGATTTAGTTCTGGTTGGCTCTGTTTCACTCCTAAACTTAAGTCGAACAATAAAAGCTTCGACTAAACGTCTTTATTCATGGTTAATTTGTTTAAAAAAATTTGTTATTCAAAGCCATTTTGCCTCGAAAATGGATATAATCTAATTAAAATATGATTTATGTAAATGAGACTTAACTGCTCTCATGTGATAAATAAAGATATATTAATCCGTTATCTGCTGTACCGCCATTAGTCATTTAAGAAATTTGATTTTTGGTGCATGTGCAAAAGTATCATTGACCACCTCATTAAAATGTTTGCAATTTCCGCTGGGTGAAGAGTACCCAAAGCCAGCCAGGAATAATTTTGGGGGTTAGCATTTTGTGTCAGGTATCGATTCTGCAAATCGGGTGATCTTTTAAAATACAGAGGGCCCAACGAAAGATCGCACCCCTATTTGTGACTCTTCAGGTATATTTTGGTGAAATGCTCGAACACGTCAATTTTGATTTCAGGGGAACGTCTATTTCTCTCCCACACTTAAGATTTTTTAATGAAAACCCCCTTTTTTTTAAGTTTTTAGATTCTTTATGACGTTTTTAGTAACTTTTTTAAAAAGTTTATATCAAAAACATTTAGCATCAGTCAGTGCCATCGTAAGTCATAGGAAAATTTTTGTCTTTGATTTTAACTTGTTAACTTACCTAGTTGTGATAAATATTGAACAATGATTTTTTTGAGTTTTAGAAGGTAAAAATATTTAAACTGTATTACCAAAATGGGGAAATTAAAGAGCTACTCCCGATTGTTTAATGCGTTAACATTCAGACAAAATTTTTGATAAGTATGTGGCTAATTAATAAGAAAATTTGAAGAAACTGGATCTGTGTCTAATATTCGACGTAATCGCCATTAAAAAAACCATTTAAAAATGAAGTCGCAGAAATACCAAATGTTGGAACACGTAGCATTTTTACAATACCCAAAGCCCTCGTGGAGTGGTTTTCTTCAGAATTTACAGCAACAGAAGAAAATTTTTGAAAGATAACAATTTCACCCGTACAAGATAAAATTTGCCCATGAGCTTAATGAAGAGATTTTGATGGAATGGGAGTTTTGGGAAATTTAAAGTCCCAACTTTTAATCAACAATGCAAATCTGTTATTTAATATTTTTTTTCTAGAATGAGTGTACGTTCTATTTACAGGGGGGCTGAAAAGACATAATTGTCGATCTTGGAGGACTTGAATCCATATTTGTTTCGAGAGGTACACCCGCAATATCCTGAAAAAAAATAAATGTGTGGCCCGGCATTTTCGTAAAAATTTTATTTAGGGGCTTTCTTTATTCCTAGAAAATTTAGGGAAAAATGATTTGCACATGTTAGAAAATACAATAGAGCCCAAAATTTTTGAAATATTAAAAAATGGGGTTTAAATTTTAATGAAAAAAAGTTATCAATTTTCAACAAGATGGTGCACCATTTCACTATTTTCAGTACGACAGTTTTTGGACACCCATTTGTCCAATCAGTCGATCGGCAGACGAGGTCCCATTGAGTGGATGCAAAATTCCGGGCTTTAAATCCTTTTGATTATTTTTTTTTAGGGATTTGAAAAAGTTTTTAGTACGAAGCAAAATTCTATTCAAGATTTTTGGGAGCGGATTACGGCTGAACGTAACAATCGCAAAATGTTGAAAATGAGAAATAGATTCGATTAAAATCTTATTATTGCATGGACGTAAATGGACAAATTTTTTTGCACTTATTGCCACATTGACCTAATTCTTTATAGAAAATTAATGTTACTTACCTTTAATTTGCGCATGACTGTAGGTTGCTTTTTAATACTGAGAGTTGTTATTAAATTTAAAGTAAGGTCTTGTTACTATGGGAACTTTTGGTTTTTATTTTTAGGATATTCCTTACTATCACTATTTTAGAATTTTATTATAAACTCAAATAGCTTCACAACAATTAAAGATAAGAAAAACTTTATAAACAAAAGTTATTAAAAACTTCGAAGAATCTAAAAATTATAAAATATAGGGGTTTCCATTTAAAAATCTAATGTATAATTTTTTTTGACCACTGACCTTACGCTGAACCTACAATGTACAGACACTTAAATTAATCGGTAAGATAGTTTATCAACGTTTTGTTTTCCCCCTCAAGACCTAGCATTAAAAATTATTCACCAGATAGTTCTTTGTATTTATATATATTTTTTGAGGTTTGGGTCCTAACCCTGACTCTCCATTCCTTGACTTATCTCTATCCTCTTGACGTTTGATATTCGCATTTTTTATATACATTAAACAATTAAAGTTTCATTTGGCGGGAATGATCTTAATATCTTTTTTGACTTTACTGATTTGTTTTAGATGAAGTAAGCATAAAAAAAATAAAACCAGCCGGGGTTTTAGGTAGTATTAGTACAGTATAATTGACAGGTCAATTCGTTTGCAATTTACTTTATTTCTACATTTACAGATGCATGATTTTTTGAATGTTTGGTTAAGAACAAGAAATATCAAGACAAAATTTTTTTTTTAGAAAACCCGGATTTAGTTAAACCTTTTAAATTTTATTCAAAACTTACTATTATCTGCGGAAAATTTCAACTCAAAATTTTAAAAAGATAGACTTACATTTAAAATACAAAAATTGGGCCAAAAAATACCTTTTTATTTTGTTAAACTTCGTTATAATTAAACGTCGTTTTAAATTTTTCCTTTATTGCCGTGAAAGCCCCGACCTTAAAAACTTAAAATTAATATCAATATTTAACCAACCCATGTATGCCATATTATCAGGCGTTTACAACTAGGCATTCGCACATTTACCCTAAAATCTTTTAAAAAAACAAATCAATAGCGGCCCCTTCAAAAAGCGATAAAGGTCAAGGATTTAAACTTTTGTAGTTAATACATCACTTACCCAATTAAAATTTTTGGGAAAAAAGGGTTTTTTTAAAAAAGGGCATTTAGTCATTTTTTTAAAAAGGAAAAACGAAAAAAACTTAATTTGATTTTTAATTTAAATTTTTAATAAAGGTTTAAAAATGACTTTTTAACAAAAACACTATTTTTTACTAAGGACGGGGTTTTTATTTTAATTTTTGGGCCATCCTAAAAAATAAAAAAAATCAAATAAAATTGTGTGACACAGCGGACATAACAGAAAATAATTTTTTTATTTATTTAGAACTAATTTTTGAAATTGTTTTTTCGTTATAAGGCCCGCCTTAAATGATAAAAAAAAACCCAAATTTTTTTAAAAAATTTTTAAAATTTTATATATTTTATTTTTAATGATCCTCCTTAAAATTTTCCAAATAAAAGGATTTATTTATTTTTGGCTACCAAAACGATTTTTTTTTCAAAAATTTTTGACCCTGATTTTGAAACTTCAAATTAAGAGCGGGATAAAAGGGAAAAGAATAAAGGGGAAAAAAATTTTGGTTTTTTAATTTTTTTTTAATTTAAAACGATTTTAAAAAGTGTTAATTTTTAAAATTTTGGAATGTATTTTTTTAACGCTTTAAAATATCAAAACCAAAATAGGTTCAATTTTTTTTTAATCAGCTTTAGATCAAACATTAACTATTTCATATAATTAATCAAAACTAGTATGACAAATAGACTTTTTTTTAAAAAAAAAGCAAAATTATAGATTTAATTTTTTCGCAAAAAACGAAAACTTTTTGTATCAATAAAAACGCCAATAGGCTTTATAAAATAATAACATCTTAGTATTAGGTTTTTAAAAAGTTAAACAATTCTAGCCATAGATTTTTAAAAGGGGTAAAATCATTTGGTTTTATTTAACCCATTTTTACGTGTTATTGATATTTAAAAAATCACGGGATTTGAAAAAATGGGGGGAATGGAACTTTGGTTTTTAAAAAAAAGTCGTTTTCATATAATTACGAAAAATTAAATTTAAAAAAGTTAAGTTTAATTTTAAAATTACAATAAATAAAAAATTAAGTTTTTGGGTTTTGATATTTAAAAAGGTTAAAAAAAACATTTCAAAATTTTAAAAAAATTCCCTTTTTCCCCAACCCTTAAAGATAAATTATCAAAATTAAAAAAATTTTTTTTCCTTTTTTTTTTTACATCTTAACCTTATTTTCATGCTAAAAGGAATTTTGGGCATAAAATTTTGGGAAAAAATGATTTTGGCAGCTATTTTAAAATGAAATGGCGTGTGACTCATGGGAAAAAAATTTTGGGGTCGGATCAGGTAGGCTAAAAAAATATACAGGGCCTATTTAAAATTTAAAAAAATTTGGGTTTCTTTCCCCGTTAAACCGAAAGTAAAAAAACATATTATTTAATATTCAAAGCTGTCCTTATGAAATGTGCATTACCCGAATGTCAAAAATCAATTTAAAAAATGAAAAAGTTTTGGGCTGTTACATGCCCACTGAGTCACCCGGTATAGTGTGAGAACTGAAGGGTGAAAAAAATGTTATTAAATTCCGTTAGGGACGTGTTTTGGGTAAAATCAACATATTTTTTAATTGTCAAATATTTTTATTTTTAAAGCTCATCAAAAAAAAAAAAGTTTGAAAATATTTTTGATAAATCCAGAAATTGAAAATGAATTGATTTTTGAACGTTTTTTTTTTTTAATTACTTTTTGGTTAGACGTAGAATATAAAAAACAAATCACTAAAAATTGCATAAAAGCATTTTATTGACAAAAAAAAAAAAAACCATTTTTTGTAATTTTTAAAATAAAAATTAACACCGTTTGTTTTATATTTCTTAAAAATTCGTAAATTCGCACTAAAAATAGAACAAAATAAAAAGTCAATATCTCTATTTTTTTTTTTTTTGGGCCAAACAGGTGAGGCCGTGATTCTTAACAATTACCTTGTTTTCAAAAGTTAAAAAGATGGGTCGATCGCGTGCATTGTCTAAACTAAATAAGCATAAAAAAACATCGTCAGACTCGTTCGCCAATAGACCGAATAAAACGTCAAAAAAACAGTTTTTCAAGGTATATATAGCCGCCTGAAATTGAGATATATTATAAAATAGACCCGGAGATCAGCCTTTGCGTCGATAAATTCGTTGCGCTGAGCTCGCGCGCGTCTTTCCATTTTCATATATAATGACGATTTTTTGCAAAGAAACTCTGAGGTCTGCCCTTTTACCTTCAAAACATGTTTTTCATTTTCTATAACAT
Source organism: Listronotus oregonensis (assembly GCA_019359885.1). Taxonomy (NCBI): domain Eukaryota; kingdom Metazoa; phylum Arthropoda; class Insecta; order Coleoptera; family Curculionidae; genus Listronotus; species Listronotus oregonensis. Next base: position 15,678 of record JAHBCN010006998.1, read on the forward strand.
ATCTCAATGTCAAACGAATATATGTAATTCAAAACACGGATTTTTTTGAGTTTTTATACCAGTCTGACGGCGAACGCAACGTCGACGACAAATCCATGTTAACGTTTTTATGTTTATTAAGTTTTATATAAATGCGCTGTTTTAATGAAAGCCAGTTATTAACAACCACTTTTTTTACCGCTCAATCTGACCTATCATTTTGGTATTAGAAAACACTGATAAAGTATATTTAAATCCAGCGGCTAATATTAACTTTTTTACCCCTTCTGTTCTTGGACTAATATGGTTATAATACTCGTAAAGTGTACCTATTTATAACTTGAAGAAATAATAAGCAATTTTAAAATATACCAAATATTTTATATTTAAGAATGAAAACATTTTCTTTTACTCCTTTTTTTTGGGCTATGGTATATGTTTCAAAACATTAAAGCGATATGTATGTTTTTTTATTTAATAATTTTATTATAAACTCAAATAGCTTCACAACAATTAAAGATAAGTATAAACTTTATAAACAAAAGTTACTAAAAACTTTACGAAGAATCTAAAAATTATAAAAAAATATAGGGGTTTCCATTTAAAAATCTAATGTATAAGGCATTTTTTTTTGACCACCCTCGACCCTTACGCTGCAACCTACGAATGGGTACAGACACTTAGAATTAAATCGGTAAGATAGTTTACTCAACGTTTTGTTTTCCCCCTCAAGACCTAGCATTACCAAAATTATTCACTACAGTAGTAGTTCTTTGTATTTATATATTTTTTTTGGGAAAATTTCGGGGGTTCTGACCCCCTGACCCCCCCCACTGGCTACGGCCTTGACGTATCGTCTTTATCCTCTTGACGTTTGATATTCGCATTTTTTTTATATACATTAAACAATTAAAGTTTCATTTAAAAAAAGCCAGAATGATCTTATATCTTTTTTCGACTTACCATGCATTTTTGTTTTTAGATGCAAAGTAAGCACTGCAAAAAATAAAATCCAAGGCTGCGTAAAGTAGGTAGTATTAGTACAGTATAATTGACAGGTCAATCTCGCTTCGCAATTTACATGATTTCTTACAGATGACAGATGACATGACTTTTGACATGTTTCAGTTCAAGAACGCAAGAAATATCAAGACGAAAATTTTTTTTAGAGAACGGATTGTGTTAAACTTACCTATAAAATTTACTTGCAAAACTTACTATTATCTGCGGAAATATTTCAACTCGAAATTTTAAAGATAGGACTTACACTAAAATACACAAATTGGCCATAAAATACCGTTTATTTTGTTACAACTTCGTTATAATTAAACGTCGTTTTAATTTCCTTTTTATTGCCGTGAGTTAAGCCCCCGTACCTTATTAACATTACCATTAATATCAATATTTAACTAACCATGTATGCCTATATCATCAGGCGCTTACAACCAGGCATGTCAGCTACATTTAGCCCATCAAATAACTTAATAGTAAAACAAATCAATAGGCAAGTGCCCCCTTGGCATTAAGCTGATAAAGGTCAAGGATTTAAACTATTTGTAGTTAATACGAGTCACTTACCCAATTAAAATTTTTCGGACAAAGGGTTTATAAAATAAGGGCATTTAGTCATTTATTTAAAGTTAAACGATAAACTTATCTTGATTTTTACATTTAAATTTTTAATAAAGGTTTAAAAATGACATTTACACTAAACACTATCTCTACTGAAGGACAGGGTTTTACCTTAATTTTTTAAGCCATCCTACAAGTAAAAAAAAAATCAAATATACTGTGTGACACAGCGGACATGTAACAGCCCATAACTTTTTTATTTATTAGAACTAATTTTTGAAATTTGGGATGCACCTGTCATAAGGACACGCCTTAAATGATAAATAAAACCAATTTTTTCACCGTAAATTTTAAATTTTAAGTAGCACCCTGTATATATTTTTAGCCTACCTGATCCTCCTTAAAATTTTCTTTTCAAACCATGTGTCACACTTGTCATTTCATTTCAAAATGGCTACCAAAATCGAGTTGTTTTTCAAAATTTTAGTAGGCCATGATGTGACAACTTCAAATTATGAGCGTATAAAAGGCGTTGGGATGTAAAGAATAAGGTGTAAAAATATTTCTGGTTTTGTTAATTTTTATTTAATTAATACGAGTTAGGAATAGAGGTTAATTTTTAAAATTTTAGGAATGTATTTTTTTAACGCTTAATATATCAAAATCCAAAATACGAAAGTTCAATTTTTATTTAATCTAGCTTTAGATCAAACATTAACTATTTCATATAATTAATCAAAACTAGTATGACAAATAGACTTTTTTATTAAAAACGCAAAATTATACGTATTTACACTGTTTCGCAAATACGAAAACTATTTGTATCAATAACACGCCAAGTAGGCTTTATAACATAATAACATCTTAGCATATTAGTTTTGAAAACGTTAAACAATTCTAGGGGGCCATAGATACAAAAGGGCTAAAATCATTTGTTTGATGTAACAAAGCCTACTTGACGTGTTATTGATACTAATAATCTACGTATTTGCAAAACAATGTAGTATGTATAATTTTGCGTTTTTAACAAAAAAGTCAGTTCTTCATACTAATTACGAAAAATTAAATTAAATAGTTAATGTTTAATCTAAAGTTACAATAAATAAAAAAATGAAGTTTCCTTTTTTGGATTTTGATATATTAGGTGTTAAAAAATACATTTCTAAAATTTTAAAAAAATTCCCTTTTTTCCTAACCCTTAATTAGATAAAAATTATCAAAATTAAAAATATTTTTTTACCTTATTCTTTACATCTTAACTCCTATTACAAAAATTTTGGGAAAAAAATCGATTTTGGCAGCTATTTTAAAATGAAATGACAAGTGTGACTCATGGTTGAAAAAAATTTTGAGTCGGATCAGGTAGGCTAAAAATATATACAGGATCCTATTTAAAATTTAAAATTTAGGGTTACTTCCCTGTTAAACCGAAAGTAAAAAAACATATTATTTAGTCATTCAAAGCGTGTCCTTATGAAATGTGCATTACCCGAATGTCAAAAATCAATTCTAATAAATGAAAAAGTTATGGGCTGTTACATGCCCACTGAGTCACCCGGTATAGTGTGAGAACTGAAGTGGTGAAAAAAATGTTATTAAATTCCGTTAGGGACGTGTTTTGGGTAAAATCAACATATTTTTTTTAATTGTCAAATATTTTTATTTTTAAAGCTCATCAAAAAAAAAAAAGTTTGAAAATATTTTTGATAAATCCAGAAATTGAAATGAATTGATTTTTGAACGTTTTTTTTTTTAATTACTTTTGGTTAGACGTAGAATATGAAACAAATCACTAAAAATTGCATAAAAGCATTTTATTGACAAAAAACAAAAAAAACCATTTTTTGTAATTTTTAAAATAAAAATTAACACCGTTTGTTTTATATTTCTTAAAAATTCGTAAATTCGCACTAAAATAGAACAAAATAAAAAAAAGTCAATATCTCTATTTTTTATTTTTTGGCCAAAAACAGGTGAGGCCGTGATTCTTAACAATTACCTTGTTTTCTAGTTAAAAAGATGGGTCAGATCGCGTGCATTGTCTATAACTAAATAAGCATAAAAAACATCGTCAGACTCGTTCGCCAATAGACCGATATACAAACGTCAAAAAAAAACAGTTTTTCAAGGTATATATAGCCGCCTGAAATTGAGATATATTATGGAAAATAGACCTCGGAGTATCAGCCTTTGCGTCGATAAATTCGTTGCGCTGAGCTCGCGCGCGTCTTTCCATTTTCATATATAATGACGACTTTTGCAAAGAAACTCTGAGGTCTGACCTTTACCTTCATACATGTTTATTCATTTTCTATAACATATCTCAATGTCAAACGAATATATGTAATTCAAAACACGGATTTTTTTTGACGTTTTTATACCAGTCTGACGGCGAACGCAACGTCGACGACGATCCATGTTAACGTTTTTATGCTTATTAAGTTTTATATAATGCGCTGTTTTAATGAAAGCCAGTTATTAACAACCACTTTTTTTTACCGCTCAATCTGACCTATCATTTTGGTATTAGAAAACACTGATAAAGTATATTTAAATCCAGCGGCTAATATTAACTTTTTTACCCCTTCTGTTCTTGGACTAATATGGTTACTAATACTCGTAAAGTGTACCTATTTATAACTTGAAGAAATAATAAGCAACTTTTAAAATATACCAAATATTTTATATTTAAGAATGAAAACATTTTCTTTTACTCCTTTTTTTTGGGCTATGGTATATGTTTCAAAACATTAAAGCGATATGTATGTTTTTTTATTTAATAATTTAAAAAAAATACATTTTTTTTGTAGTTTAAGGTACAATTTTGTGTATAAATAATTTAATAATAGTTAAATAAGAAAAACTGTGTCTGGCGTCTGGTTGACGCGGATGCAAAAGTACCACTAAATTTATCAGATGTAAAATTGTTTTACACATTAATCTTCTTATATGATATAGTAAAAAATGCCCTGACAATTCTGTCGGTTGCAAATACCTGCCAGTTCTTCGATAAGGTATAGTATGTCCTAAAGCAGAAGTTTAAAGAAACTTTTCTTTAAAATTTCTTAAGAAAGTATACTGACAACCAGACAATTTGCGTGGTTACAAACGCCCGCCAGATCAGTACATTGTTCACTATATTTAATGATAGTGCGAGTTAGTCTGAGAGGCCACCGCAAAAAACCAAGCCTATAGGAGAACCGCATGAAAGATTTTTTTATATACTATATTAAATATTACTATAACCTATAGTCTACTTAAAGCCGTACTGCTGCCTTAGCTTAGCAGGTTCCAATTGCATTTTTTTTACCTTAAAAAAATTGTGAAAAATCGGTTGTTATAATATAACTCGAAAACTACTGATTCTAGGAAAAAATAGCTTATAGACATAATTAATAGTCTAATAAAACTACGTCAGTTTTTTATATACATTTTTTGTAGCTCTTTTAGTTTTTGAGATATTAACGATTTAAATTTAAAATGAACACTCAAATATCTTAAAAACTTAAAGAGTTAGGAAAAAATGTAAATAAAAATAGTTATATACACGTTTTTAATAAAATAAGTAATTAAGGAGATATAAGCAAAAAAGTTATTTTGGTCATTAAAAATTTTGCTAATAACAATATTTTATTGGTACAAGTTAGTAAACCAACTCCGAACCATTTAAACCTAGGGATAACCTAGTGGCATGGATATTTTATTTAATTTTTTTTTGGTCCAATAACTGAACCCATACCTATCGACTTGAAACTTGAACTAAAATAAACTTTAAATTTTATTTAATTAAAAAAAAATAATAATAAGTGCCTCCTCTATCTGGATCTTACATACCCGGCAGGACGCTTAACATTTCTCGATCTTCTATGCTTCTATGTGTATAGCTTATCGTTTAAATATTTTTATTATCGATTAAAATAATAATATTATTAATTTATAAGGACAGTTACTCACTTGATAAAATTGTAATATTTTTAACATAATTTTTTTATAGTTTTTTTTCTGTTAAATTAATGTGTAAACTTTAATTTAATCATATCTTAAAGTAGTAAATAAATGGGTAAATACCATTATTTAAATAAGAATTGCTTTAAGTGTAGAAAAAGTAGATAGCTTAATAAGATAAATGTTTTAAAAGTTTAATACTAAATAAACTATATAAAAAAATATGTTAAAATTATGATTAAAATTTTCTCAAGATTATTCCGAACGAGTAATTTTCTTTAAAAATTATTGATAATAATATTTAAATCAATAATAAAAATATTTATACGATGAACTATACACATAGTAGCATAGGAGATCGAGATGTTAAGCGTTCTGTCAGGTATACGAGTATAACACCCAGATAAAGGAGGCATTTTTTTTTTAATTAAATAAAGACTAAATTTTATTTAAGTTAAAGTTTTAAGTAGATCGAATTAATCATACACAATACAGAAGCTTTATACTGGCTCTTAGACTATTAAAAATATATTTTTCTAATTGTTGGGTAAAAAATATTCCTAGTTCTTTCACTGTTCTATTATTTCTTTGCTGTTGAAACGAAAAACATATAATATCGTTCTATATGGGTCTCCACTTGCTTAGTTCTAACTTTTTTTAATAAAATTCTTTTATAATTAGAAATAAGCTAAGTTACAACATAAATATTTGGATTTTAAAAGCTGTTATTGCTTTGACACCTAATAAGTAAGTACTAACATGTGGTTTTAAAACTTTAGATAAGTTTTTAATAAATTGTTAATATTGGTCATAATCTGAGAAAAATTCGGGGTGTTCATCATTCTACCGGAATTTCAATCAAGTTTGCCGACGGATAAAGTTTAACGGATCGGAATGAACCATTTACGTTAAAGTGGGATAAAGGCCGAAGCAGTAACGAGCGTTTTTGCGATGTTACTTTTAAATGTCCTAAAATGTTACACGACCGAGTTTTGTCTGGATGAAATAAGTTGATTTTACAATCCGCTGCAGTTTATCGGGGTCTTTTGTTCAAAAATGATAAATATTTATAATGCTTTAAAATTACACATATGTTAACTTGTTTAAACTTTTATAAACAATATTATACGTTTTATAATTTTTAAAAACCTTATACAAAAACCTAGTTTTTTTGTTTTAGAGATAAACTTGTATATGAAAAAATGTTCTTTCAAAAATATTCATATACAACAATCCCTAATACAGAAATCGAAGCACTTAATAATAGTTATTATATTTGGATTATAAGATAACCTTATATAATGAGTTTTTACCCCTAATAATGTAATAATCAGCCTATATATGATACACATTTACTAACTCACTAACTTAAATATTTTAAAACAGAATAGTTTAAAATTTTTAAAAGTTGCATAATAATATGGTAAATATACATTTAAAATTGTAAAGTGTTTGAAGATAGTTAGATAGTTACCCGTTCAGGCTTTACCCTGAAACAATATTTAATTTTTTTTGTTTTCATCTAGCTAAATTTGATGGGCTTTGTAAGCTATGTTTTAATTAAAGAACGATTGAATTAATTTTAAATATTCCAAGTATATCTACCACATTTTATATTTATTTAGATGATCCGGTCTAGTATATTTAATTTTAAATACTTACCTTACAAAATTTTCAATTATTTAAAATCTACACGAGACAATAAACTGCACATTGACGAAGTAAGACTTTAATTGGGAAATTATAAACTAATGTACAATGCACTTTTTTCTAATTTAGAATTTTAATCCGTATTATAAAAAAACTTCTCATACGACCGATGATTTTTTACTTTTTTATATTTTAACTTGACATCCATTGCCTCATCTTAAGTTATTTGTCCGAATACTCTACCAAACAAGAAATTTAATATCTCATTTAGTTTCGAAATGGTCTGCATACTACATATAAATAGACAAAAGTAATAAAGAGCCATGTCATAGATAGTTTTAAAAGTTTTGAAAACTATTTGCTTTTTCTTTCTTACCTGACCAAACTAATGTATTTTCTGAAAGAAAACTCCTAATTTATTTAAAATTTTTAAATAAATTCAGTTACCTTTTATATGATATAACAAGAATCTGTATGTCTAATTTAAGCTCTTACCAATTTTTAAAATATGACGGCGTTAAAAGTGACATATATACGATTTGACTTACAGCAAAACTCATTACAATTAAATGTACTAATTTACTTTTTCATAAACGTTTCTGATATTTTTTAATAATAAATTAAATAAAAAATAAATTAGGATTATGTTTCATAATTTGCTCATAAACATTTTATAAACTGTCAAAGTTTTAATTATGTTTTATAGTAATAACCCAGAGAGGCTATTTTTCTTGTGAATTCTATTTGTTGGGGGCCCAGATATTGCTTTCTAAATGCTAAAGAAAATAATTGAGGACAAAAACTGACAGCACCATCAAAAGCAAGCCCTAGGGATCAGAAAATTAAATGGATGGGCAATATTTGGTAGAAATAGTATCCAGAAATATTTAATGTTAAATCGCAGATTCAGCGAGTATCTAAGCAAGAATTAAAAGCAACTATAGATTTACCGTAGATAAAGGTTTTAAGTACGAAATAACATAATTTAAATATTTAATTTAACTATAAAATTTAAATGTTATAAAACAATATTGGCTAAAAAAAGCGACAATTTAAGCAGTTTGATATATAAACGTTCTCAGCCTAATTGGGTGAAAGAATTGTTTATATGAATTTAGTTTGTACTGATAAGTTTACTATACTGGTACGACCGATAAAGTACCCGATGTGTAATTATAAATTAAATTAAAATATAAATAAAAATATTTAATATTAATTTTAAAAATTTTTGTAATAAATTTAATAATTTTTTTAATATTTCAAATATTTTATTTTCTAAAAAAATATAATGTTATAATATTATTAATAATATATATATTTATATATAAAATATTATTATATAATATATATATATTTTATATATATATATATTTTATATATATATATATATATATATATATATATATATATATATATATATATATATATATATATATATATATATATATATTTATATAAATATATTTATGTATGTATCACACCCGTTATTATGAACCTTACGTCCATAATAAAGAGTCTGTTTGTACAGATGATTTTAAGAAAAAGACGTCCTATAAACATATATTCTTCAAGGCTTTGTTTACGATCTACGGGGTGTTAGACTTTTGATACTTTTGAACAATTTTTTTAAATTTCTTGTACATTTCTGAAATTCGGAACACAGCCTGCGGGACACAATGTTCACTTTTATATACAAAATTAGTGGCACCATTATTCATAAATTAATAATCATCACTTCTATCATATGCAGGCAAAGATATAAAAAATTACGTGCCGCTAAAATATACGTCTTTTCGACCGTTGCGGTAAGTCACAGCCGAATTACGGAACTAACTCATCGATTTATGTTATAAGTGGAAATGATCATTGCCATCGTTAAGGTCCAGGAGCGCACCGTTATTGACTAACGTTTAAAAACGTACGAAAAAACAACTAAATATACAGGTAGCTTTAGTAATACGGGATTTTAAATAGTGCTTAGTTCATAACAAAAAAAATAGTAGATCCTTTATACAATAATTTTAAAATGGCTAAAAAGGGTAAGGCAAAAAGGCAAATTTTTAAATTAAGCGAAAAAAAGTACACTTAGTTTAGTATACCCAATATCTAAATTAAAGTGTTTTTAAATTTTTACATCTAAATTAGGCATTGGCAAACTTGAAATTATTAATTTTTCCGTAAAGGTTATTGCTGTTGTTTAAAGCTACTTTTTATGCATAAAAATCTGATGCTAAAGGCAAGAAATAGAGGTTGTTTAGTCAAGCTTTGACAATATCGCAGATGAAAACATAGGGTTTTGCACCTTGGTAAGAGCGGAATTGGTAACACACCACTGTGTTAATTTTCCTAAAATAGATATTGTATAACTTTGCTTAGTTAAAAAATATAGCTATTCCTTTCTTTTGTTAACACAAGCCAATTTACCATAGTTTAATTAAGAGATACCATCAATAATATTTTTTATAAGAAGGGTTAATTAAGGAAACTTTCAGCTTTTTTTTTTAATTTAGGAGAAATAAACCAAAAAACAACTGTCTCTTTTTTCTATTTATATGAATTTCTTTTAAGGAAACACTGTTAATAATTAGTTTCTTAAATTTTATAAAAAATGATAAACATATTAGATATTGAGTATCCTTTTCTTGAAAGTGTTCAATAACACCAAAATCTTGGACTTTCGTTGTTTCGTTTCCCCAAAGTATACCCCACCTCATTCACAGGAAATTTGGTAGATACAGTCATTTTTTGAAACACTGTTGTCCCGTCTCGTCTTAGTAAGAATACTTTTTAGATTAGTTTGGGATTTAAATGCCATTTTAATATTGAACTTATTCTTGATTCTGCGGCTCTTTTCCGAAGTTCCTTTCAAGTTAAAGTTTTTTGTTTTATTTTAATATATTTCGATTTTTTTCTTTACCAGTCTCTCACTGTATCCGTTCTGTTACATAAGGTCACTTAAATAGAGTACATATAACCACCTGTTACGTTTCGTTAGAGTGATTAGAATTCTGGTGTAAATATTGTCCAGTGTCGGTAGGTTTTCTGTATACCGAGGTTTATAGGTTTATATGTCCATCACTTCATTTGGCTAGAACGTCGAGAAAAGGTAGGGCCGAATTTTGCTCCTTTTCCATTTTAAATTTAATACAAGGTCGGGGGCAATTTAGGTGTTTTAAAAAACCTTCAAGTTCTATGTCATTACCTGTCCATACAATAAAAGTATCGTCAACATATCTTAGCCAAACTTTTGGTTTAATTAGTGCAGTTTTAATTGCGTGTTCCTCAAACCATTTCATATAAATATTTGCTACCACTGGGGATAGCGGTGAACTCATGGGAAGTCCATCTCTCTGTGCGTAGTACTTATCTTTCACCTGAAAGTAAGAACTACGGAGGTAAAGCTTCAACAACTCCATCCAGCGGCAGGGTGGTGCGTTTTACTAGTGTTTTATCTCCTTTAAGCCTGGTTGGATAATGTTTAACGATTCTTCTTCTCGTACGTTTGTGTACAGACTTTCCACATCAAAACTTACAAAAGTATCGTCTGGTCCTATTTCTACATTTTGAAGAATGTCAACAAAATAACTAGAATTTTCAACAAAAGATGGTGACTTACAGACCATCACTTAAAAATGGTTGGAGATACATCAGTAACCGAAACGATGAGTTTCAATTAACAAATAAAGACAATGGAAGTCCAAGATTTTAGTGTTATTAAGTATTATATTGCTAAACTCAACAATTCTTGTAATATTGTAGCCTTAGATACTTTTACTAGATGCAAAATATAAATGGTAGATGTTGGGAAAAATATCTTCTTATTTTTTCTAAATTAGTTTTTGATTCCCTAGAGATAAAAATCAATTTCCGTATATTAAGTTTAAGCGGAACTTTAGTAATATTCACTTCTGATAAGATACTTAAGATTTGCATTTCAATAGTTCAACAAAAGTTAAATTAAGGTTTTATGCTATAATTTTAAATAAGCTCTCGGCGCAGTTGCCTATTCATATTTTGCTAATTGTATAAAAATATTTTAATTTGTTTTCTCAAAATAATCATAATTATTCAGTGATTTCGTAATCTACCTTGTATGGGGGACCGTGGCTTGGTAAAAACCTTGTCTTAACTTTTATTAAACGTTAACCTAACAGACTGAATGCTATTTTGGCATAGTTCACGAAATATTGTCCAGAGTTTATATTAATATTGGATAATTAATAAATCTTTAGTCAAAAATGTTAAATCACGTTGTACATAATACGACACATAAATTTAATTTCCTTTAAACGAATACTTGTAAATTAAATTACATGCTTTTAATTGCTTTCTGAAATTTCATTGTGGGTAATTATTAAACTCAGTAAAGTAAAAATAGCTTAGTCTTTGTGCAAATTATATAATCCGTACGTCATTAATGTGAGCGTGTGTTTAATTTTTAAAATAATAAATCAATGTTACCTGTACTGTTTATTGACTTTAAAAATTACTTGTGGTTTTATTTTTGGCGAATGTAATTTTTAACAGATATAATTTTTGACAAGTATTATTTTTTAATAGATGTTTTATTTTTTACATGCAAACTTAAACATGTAACACTTAAAACATAAATTGCAATAGAACATGATTAACAGAGCACTTTCTTAAATTAAAATAAATGATACTTTTTTAAACCCTTTCCTCTCACATTCGTTAAAACATATTAAGTTTAGTAAGCCAATTTTTGACGGTTAGCATTAAAAACTTTATAAAATTTGTGTAAAGTTAATTGTTTTTTACGATTGTTTCTTGTGCACAAACGTAAATTAGCTATCGGTCATTAAAAAGTTTAGCAGTTATTTTTTGTCCAAAATGTTTCATAATAAATATTACATGGTAAACTAAATTTATTTGCAGTTACCCTGTACTTGTCCTAAAAAGGCCTTTTGGATAAACTGTAGGTCGTAAGACTAACAGCTGTTACAATTATTAAGAGTATGATATACACTTAGTTTAGTTTTTTTACGTTGTTTAAAAAAAATAAATTAGTTACGGGTATTTTAGTCTTATAATACTTAAACAAAGACCGATTTCAAACAAATGATTAAATGAGTTAAAAAAAATTAAAAGAATATAATTTTATTTGTATCTCTTTTATTTTAACTTAAATCATTTTCTTAAGTGATTTTCGGGAATTAGGGACAAAGTTTACAAGATGGCTATGTCTACTTTTTTTAAAATATGAGGAAAGCCATAAATATGGTCTTTCGCAGTTCTTGTTGGCTGACCCTGTACCTAACACTTTTTGGTTGCAGGTTGATCCAAACTTTACGTATTAAAATATTACTACCCAAATTACAAACACCCTGTATTATGGTATTTATAATAAAAGTAAATTTAAAACATATTTTTCTTAATAATATAATAAACGTAGAATCTATAGTAAGGAAAATTTAATAAACTAACGGATGATAAACTTCTAAACCTTTTAAGCGGTGTAAGGGTGAACTATTACGAGATACCAATTACCGTTAAATATTTTATGGACTGTAATTAGCAAATTACTTAAACTCACCCTTTTGCCATGTTCATCGGTTTATCAGACCCTTGTGTAAACAATTATGTACAACGATAATATTTCTGAACAGAAAATATTTGCGTTGAAATAACGCGCGATGGAAATTAATTTGGTTATTAATTAAATGATATTACATCGACTACTACAATTTTCGTGACTTAGATCAAGCAAAAGGTAATGAAAGGAATTATATTGTAATTATCTTTTTATAGTATATAATAAATTATTGCCTATATATGATTAATGAAAACGTTTTCATTTAACAGCCAAATTTAGATTAATAAAATATAATACACAAGAGTAGAATATTATAATGGGCTGAAAAGGTTCATCCGACTACACTACCAGATTTTTTTTTACACATCGTTGCTCTTTTATTTTTAATAAACCTCATTTATTTTTCAGGTTTGTGTTGTAGGAGTCCATACAATTTAAAGCACTCTTAAAATAACGATTTTTTATAAATACATATATACATATACAGGGTATTTTTTAAAGGTAAGTCAAAAATTTTAACAACTTGTAGAATTTGTAAAGCTAATTCCATTTACCAAAAATCGTTTATATAAAATGTAGCAAATAAAGAATCTTAATTTAAAAACTTTAATACAAACCTGATTTTTTTATATTTTTGACCACTGCGTTGTAAAAATTTACAATTTTTGTTTTAATACTAATAATGGTATGCCTAGTTTTTGCATTCTTACTCGGTTTTAAGTGCAATTTTTGGGTTAACCAGTGGTAAATATTTCGTAAAATAGTGTGTTTATAAAGAAAATAAAATAGTGGTCATATAACTAACTCTATTAACTTATGAGGAATACCCACAAAATGCAGCTGCTGCTGCAGCATGTGGTTTGAATTTTAATTTTCTTAATTGTTAATAATAGCTCTATTTAACAACTTTTATATAAACAATTTTTGGCAAATTTACTTTTTCTTACAAGTTCTATAAAAATGACTAACCTGCTTAATTTAAGAAAATGGATGATTTGAGAAAACACAAACAAATACATTTCTTTATATATATTTCTTAATAAACCAACAACAAAAAATAATAGAAAATGTATTAGAAAAACGAGTCATATAATTGTAAAAAAAATTTGCTAACCCTTAAAAATCTGTTTCATTGCAAACAATTTGATTTTTATTTTTAACTTTTTTAAGCAAAATAGTTTCTTACAAACTGTGTCAATTTTAATATTATTATACCTAAAACAGAAAACTTTTTGGTATTATTTATATCTCCGTAAATAATATGCTTTTTACACATTCGTAAAATAATGTAGAACATTGCTTACAAATGACACTAATAAACTGACTCACATAATCAAACCGACTTGCATAAAATACACAATACTATCGGACTAAATGCCACCAATGGTGGCTCAAGGTATGCACACATGTCTTTTGAATAACCCTGCTTGGGTAAATAAATGATAAGCTGGTTGTCATTGCCATTATTTTGCAAATAAAAAATAATAAAGTAAAAGATATAGGCTGTCTTCTTCCACAATATAGAGGACACACACTAAAATTTGTAGACAAATGCGGCTTATTAATCGACCCTTACGTGAATCCATTCTCAAAGGCTGATTGTATAAGACCAAAGATAATACTACTACGGATAAGATGAACCATTCAATGCTATATTTTTGATACCCCTAATGGACTTTGGCTAACGCGAGCCGATGTCCATCGAGAGATTTTCGCGCTATCCTTGAACGAAAGTTAAACAGTGTTGCCGGCAGGCCTTTACTATTGGCGTGATGAAACGCGACTAGGAAATACACAATCCGTTTAGCCGCCCGCTTTCGCTACTTCGTGTTCCGAATAAGGTACAAGCGACAGACATCGGCAATGTCGCACGGTTTGTTACGCTGGGGCAGGGGTTACCGACTTAATTTTATTTGCATTTACGGAAGCATTGATATCTCCGAACTGATTCAAAACGCCCCATTTAAATGAACCATCTATTCGTAGTAGTATTATCTTTGATAAGAGTTAACTTATTGATATCATTCTTTTATTTTTAGTTAAAATACCAAAGTACCAAAACTTTTATCTATATATTCTTATATATCTGGAAATTACCATTTACTCATTTTTTTGGCACAATAATGTTATTTCAAGAATATTCCAAACAAAATAGAGACCAGTAAAAATTCTTTTAATTTTATTAAAAATGGTTTTTAAAAAACTTTACGCGTATTTAAGTATTTCGTTTTATAATCTACCTAGAAAAACAAGTTAACACAAACACAAAATTACCTTATTGGTATTCTATCACAAAAATAAATTTGTGATAGAATAATAGAGTAATTTTGTGTTTTATTGTTTTTATGCAAAAATGTACTATCACAAAACAGCAGACAATTCAGTCGATTTTAATTAAAATAAAATTTTAGTACTTTTACTTTTGCTTCGATTGAACGAATCCATTTTTATTTTTATTTTTAATACAAATTTCGACCTAAATCTCGGAAATCCGACTTATTTCTTGGAATTCTTACTTAGATCTAGGCATTCAGATTTATATCCCGGGATTCCGACTTAGATCTCGCCATTCTAATTTATAACTCGGTATTTTGACTTATATCTATCTCGGTATTCCGACTTATATCTCGGAATTCCGACTTGATATCTAAGTCGGAATTCCGAGATATAAGTCGGAATTCCCAGAAATAAGTCGGATTTCCTAGATATAGGTCGGAATTCCAAGATCTAGGTCGAAATTCCGAGATCCAAGTCGGAATTTGTGCTGAAAATAAAAATAAAAATTGGTGTGACCCTTCTACGCCTTCGTAAAAACCACTACTTGTATTATTAAAAAAAATATAGTACTAGGTTTACTAAATTTGAATTTAATTAAAATCATTTTGCGTATATGATAATTCCCGAAAATAGTCCTGATATTATTTTCCCAACCGATTAACATGTGTACTAATGTAAAAAAATATATGATGAATGAGTTTTAAATTTTTTACTAGATATCACTTATTAGATAGGAGACCATCGCTAATTTTTGTTTCAAGAATTATTCTTGGATAAATATTTTTTTTTAAACTCAGAACAAGTTAAATTTTTTGTAACAAATAAATAAAATACCCTGCTATTACTAAAGTTAAAGAAAAAAAAACAATAAAAGATTATTGGAAATGATGCAGAATATGTTTGAATATACACAGTATATCCGAAGCTGGATATATTGTTTCACTATTAAAAAGATCTTTATATATATATATATATATATATATATATATATATATATATATATATATATATATATATATATATATATATATATATATATATATATATATATATATATATATTTAAAAGAATACTACCCAGATAGCCGGTGCAAGTTATTTTTGGTAAATTGTACGGTATTTGACTACAAGTGTTGCTGACAATTTCCATGCCATTTGCGGTGGTAGATTGTCAACAACTTTTAGGCAAACTTGAGTCAGTACCGAATACGTCAAATTGGTAACAA
This sequence comes from Listronotus oregonensis, assembly GCA_019359885.1. Classification (NCBI taxonomy): domain Eukaryota; kingdom Metazoa; phylum Arthropoda; class Insecta; order Coleoptera; family Curculionidae; genus Listronotus; species Listronotus oregonensis. The sequence goes on from JAHBCN010006998.1 coordinate 31,880, forward strand.
CTACTGATGGGTAACTTTTTGTTCAGTAACACTGGCTACATTTGATATATATTTAATAGTTATAGCCCGTATTTCCGAAACTAATTGCGCTAGATATATCAATCGTGGTATTTTTTAAAGCTTTTGAAAATATCTTTTTATTAGTAATACAATATAAGGGGTTTTACTTTAAAAATATATATATATATTTTACTATCAAACCTATGTCAATGCCCATATGTCCAAAAATATTAAAGATAGACATAGGAGTATTTTTTAAAGCTTTTTGAAATATATTTTTATGGCGATACAACATACACGGTGTTCCATTTAAAAAATAATATTTTACAATTAAACTCGCAAATACGATTGCATTTTGCATTTTTTAATCTTAAAGGACGTAAAACAGGCTACTAGTTTGTTAATTTAAGAAATTTTGTTTTTTGACTAATAACAAAGTTACCAAGGGCGGACACTCATTTTTTTTGAATGGATTAGAAAAGTTATTGTATCAAATAAATCCAATCTAACACAATTAAGATATCGTCTCCGTCAATGTCTATACCATATGTGGCTCAATTTATGTGTTCTTTAATTTTTTTACACCCAAAAATTTTATTAACGTGCCTTTATGACCTACGCCATCTATCACAATTTAAAAAAAATTCCAACCAAAGTTTGCAATAAATTTGGTTATATTTTTAAATTTGTTTTCTTGTTTTTTGTTATAATGTATTTGTTTCAATAAAACAAATACATCCCTAAAACTTTTTTTTAACATATTTATTTAGTTTCGTTATAGTGCTCTTTAATTAGGATTTTTTTATATTTTAGCCTTTAAAAAAACTGGTAACAATCGCTTATTACTCGCACAATCTGATAAAATCTATAGATTTTCCGAAGCAATTTTTGTACCAAATTTCGTTTAATTTATAATTCGCGTTTAATTGTTCTCGTGAGACAGAATTGACCACGTCTGCCACAAAGACATCAATTTTTTTTTATTCAAAGATATGTTTTTTGTGATCTATGAAACTAAACACTTCATAAATACAAAAACAGAAATTAAAAAAGTTATAAAGCAATACCATCTGTTCACAACTCAGTTAAAAAAGCGACGAACTTCCCACTTAGTCTGCTGTTTTATTCCTAAACTTCAAGTCCTTTATAAATCAACTTTCTCTTCAGACATCTACTGTACGTTAGTACCTAGGCTTTAGACCTTAATGGATTGTTCTTAGATGAAACAAAATATAATACCTAACATATATGTTTTTGAAACCAATTTGGGAAAGGCAGAAAACTCAATTTTGCTTGTTTTTTTTTTTTATATATATATATATATATATATATATATATATATATATATATATATATATATATATATATATATATATATATATATATATATATATATATATATATATATATATATATAAAATATATATAATAAATAAAAAATTTATTCGTCTTTTTTTACGACTTCTCTGGGTGGTTTTAATGACACGAAGGCCGGCCGCATACAACTTTTTAGGGGGCAAAAGCAAAAAGTTTAGTCGCAGAAAGTGTGCATACAGTCAATTCAGTCGCTATCGATTTATGTACTTGTTTGCATAGCCGCAGAACGACTGTTTAGTTAAGCGTATGCGCACGCAATACATGGCAATACTCATTGAACTGTCGCGATAGTTACTCGACTGATTAATCAAAAGGCGATCGATTTGGTTTTACGACTATTTAGTCGAACAACTATCTAGTTGGTAATATGCGCACCTACATACATTTCCATATACTTTTAACGTGCAACTAAACAGTTGTTCGACTAAAAGTTGTATGTATGCAGCCGTCCTAAAGCAATCGCATAATTTGTTATTTGTTTACCTTTAATTTTTGTTTTGATATTTTATGACTTTATTTTAGAAGATTGTTGTACAACAACACAACACATTGTAAGACTTTCTTTATTTTAATTTAAATACATTTACAATTTAGGATCGATATTTTTTAATTTTACTACACATAATAAAAAAAGGTATGATTTGCCAACACCAGCCTTGAAGCTAGATTTAGTCATGTGATACGAATCAATTTAAAAAAAAATTTAACAGTAAAGTAATGATGCTATTTTAATAGGTTAATTTTGATTTAATTAACATAGTGAGTCCAAAATATGTAAAGATGCATTACATTTCTGCACGTTTTAAGCAAATTACGTCGTTATAAACTAAGGGTTAATGAGTTTATTAGATTTACAAGCGACAACGTTTATCTTAGATTTTCCCATACTATGTTCGTTGCCGCAAAATCTCCTTTGATCAGGTAAATATGAAGGTTTACTTTAAAGTATAGTCCTAATTTAATACAGTATATGTATGTATATATATATATATATATATATATATATATATATATATATATATATATATATATATATATATATATAATTATATTATATATATATATATATATATATATATATATTATATTATATATATATATATATATATATATATATATATATATATATATATATATATATATATTATATATATATATATATTATATATATATATATATATAATAATTATATATTATATATAATTTTTAAAACAAGTATGGCATTTGATGCACAGTAATTTTTAATTATTTTTGTTTTGTCAATGTTAAACATTGTTTTTGCTTAAAATCATATAATATGTATCAATGAAGTGATTTCCAGTGACGAGATGACAAAAAATTATGATGTATGAATACGGAATGTCGCAAAAATTGAAAGTTTATATATTTTTTTAATATTTTATTAATAGGACAATAGGCTAAATTTTAAACAGTTTTGTCCCATAACTTTTTTTATGCTTTAACTTATTACCTCCTTTTTACATTGCATATCACTTTTTTTACCTTTGTCACCATAACAGCAGTGTAAAAATGTCTTTTTTTTAATTATATGACATCCAAAACTGATTTTCGGAAAACTGATTTTAAATGTCTCAATAACAAAAAAGGTTTTCCATTCTTTAAAAAGTTTTTGACCACCCTATCTATAGAACATAAATTTAATAAGATAAAATATTGGATCATTTCGAATGTTAAATCTACCAAATTACAGCTTAGGTCAGTGTTAGCATAGAGCATAAGTAACATGAATATTTATTTGGGTCTAAGTTTGTTTTTCAATAGGTAAGTATATTTTTTTAAACAGTATGTAGAAGAAACTGAAATCGGATTTATTTTTAATAGCGATATATATTTGTTCAATTTCTTAATGTCGCCTTTATGCCTCAGAGCACTTAGATTTTATATAAATATCCCTCTGGACATGTTACTTTACTTATTCAGTAATCACCTCAGGACGGCTGGAGGTATTTACCAGTTAAAATGTTGTGTTTTAAAATTAATTAAGACAATGGAAGTCCAAAAAACATCATTTATTCAACCAACACTACAGTCTATGAGCTTTAAGCAAACATATAAAATATGTTTTTGTTATAATAATAATAATATAAAACTATTTTAATAATAAAAATATTATTAATTACTACATTGCAAAGCAATATTTTGCCTTACCTAGCCACTACAAAATACCTATGCATTTGGTATAAAATTTTAATTATATATTTATTAATTTTAAATTATATAAGTCTTTATATCCTAATTCCAATTATAATCTCTAAGGTTATAATGTCTTAACAATGCACTAAAATAGTTCGTTTACATATATTTATCGCTCTCCCAACTAAGGCCCTGTCCTCACGGTGCTACACGACATGCGAGCAATATATCTCTAGGATGTTGCCGACTCTATAAAAACCGGTATGACATAGAACCGATACGATACCTCGGCGACATGTTGCTTGTCAAAATTCTTCTTTAGTTGCCAGTCAACACCTGTCGCGCACATACCATATTTTATAAAATAATTATTAGTGAAAATCGCCAGTAAACTAGATGTTAACTTGAAAGTTACTACTAAAGTAAAACAATTTCCATGTTTGTATAATTTTAAATTATTAAAATATTCCAGAAAAGACATAACTGAAGAGGCATGGAGTGAAATTTTAATAAGAAAACAAATTTATCTGATTTCGTCAATATTATTATACAGGGTGTCCCAGAAGTAATGGGACACAGAGCAAGTGCAGATTCCTTAGGTCAAAATAATGCAATTAACGTAAACTTGTCTTATCCCAAAGTTGATTATAACTAAAATACAGGGTGTCAAACTTTTAATTTTGTTTTCGTTTTTTCGTAATAATTTCTTAACTAAATCACATAGTGGTACAAAATTGGGGATTTGGGTTTTTTTAAAGCGAGAAATTTAAATTCGTCCATACTTTTAATGTTGCTGGTAGAGGGCGCCAGCTACTTGTTTTAGATGGCATAACTTTTGTTTGAGCTTAGTATATTGACCTGTTTATTAAAAAAAAGTTACTATAAATGCCTCTGCGTCAAAAATGTATACCCTATTTAAGTCTCTAGGAGCAACTATTTCGAGAGAAATGCATTTTAAAGGACCCCGCAATTTTCCTGTGGAAAATGGTTTTCGGCCAATTGTTTTCAAACTTTGCAAAGTGATAGTTTTCAACACGCTGATCAAGAGTCTCCACGGGCACAAACCCCAAAAACCCCTCTTCCCCCCAAATCAGCCTTAAAGGTCACTAGGGATTTGGAGAATTTTAAGGATGATTTTGGAGGGGTTTGAGGGGTTTTTGGGTTTTTTGTCCGTGGAGACTTTTGATCGGCGTGTTGAAAACTATTACTTTGCAAAGTTTGAAAACAATTGGTCAAAAAAATTGCGGGGTCCTTTAAATTGCATTTATCTTGAACACAGTTGCTTCTAGAGATCTAAATGAGGTATACATTTTTGACGCAAAGGGAATTATAGTAACTTCTTTTTTAATAAACAGGTCAATATAACCGGGCCTAAAAAAAGTTATGCCATCTAAAACAAGTTGGGTAGGCCATAGCTGGCGCCCTTTACCAGGAACATAAAAAGTAAGGAGAATTTAAATTTCTTGCCTTAAAGAACCCCCAAATCCTTAATTTTGTACCGCTATGTCATTTAGTTAAGAAATTATTACGAAAAAAAAACAAAAATTTAACACCCTGTATCTTAGTTTATCAACTTTGCATGAGGAAGTTTACGTTAATTCATTATTTTGACTAAAAATTTGTTGCTTTGTGTCCCATTATTCTGGGACACCCTCCTAAAATGTGTCCTTCCTCCCACTAGATACTACGTCTTCTTTACTTGACATCTTGAAAAGAACTAACAGTGGTTTTGTATTCGCTGTTTACCTACAGTCCAAGTCTGCGGCATACAATTGACACTAATAAATGTACTACCATTTCATTATTATTAAAATTAATTTTAATCGCGTAATTTAAAAGCAAATATTTTCTTTTCCGAAATAATATCGTTGTATCCAATTGTTTACGCAAGGTTTGATAAACCGATGAACACTGCGAAAGGGTGAGTTCACGTAATTTGCTTATTATGGCTCATAAAATATTTAACAGTAATTTGTGAGAATTTCGCTATAGTTTGTTCCCTTACAGCTTTCACACGTATTTAAGAGCTTTGGAATTTTATAATTTAACAGTGTTTATGTTACTAACTAAAATATAAAAAGTTTTATTGTTTTTTACTTTATGTGCAATGCATAGCATGAAATATAAAAGTTGTTAATTTTAATTACAAAAATGTTTTGAATTGTTTATTTTTAAGAAATAAAAAAAATACTCTAAGTCTGTTTTCATGTAACAAATTGGGCTGTTATAAGCAAAAAAAATCTTATCAAAAGTACTCGCCAAAATGGGACCGCTTGCGGTCCTGGTCCCAGAGTATATATGTGTGTGCCCAGAAACTATTGACCCTTATAAACCTTCAGATTGCCTGAAAGAAAATAAAGAAAAGTAAAACAAGAAACTTCTTAACAATTAATAAAACACCTATTAACATTTTGGTGATGAGTCTACCATCGTTTTAAAACAAAATTAATCTAAAATTAGCTAAAACTTAAATAATACTTAAAATTAAAATGATTATAATACTTAAAATTAAAATGATTTTAATTTTAATATAAAAATTTAAGATATTCTGATACTTTTTTGTCAAAAACTTATAAAGAAATGTCATATATGACATATTAATCTATTATGACAGGTACATTGATTATACTGAAGAATTAAAAGGTGCTGAATTAATTGACATTAAGTTTTTCTGGTTAATTGTCTAGAAAGTTGCGCATACCGATACCAGTTATGGTATACGGGGATTTTTTTGTGCGCTGATCACGTATCTGAAAAAAAAATTATTTGGAAACATTTCCTTTTTTGAGATATCCATCATTATCATTTCACTATTTCTCCTTCTTTTTGAACACAACTATTGATTTTTACACTAAATTGGCATACAATATTTTATAAACACTTTTAAAAACCTGTTTTTATATTTATTTTATACCTTTTTCTTCCATTTATTTGCAAACCTTTAGTTTCAAATGCCGCAGCCATGTATACACTAGATATTTTTTTTAACAAACATGGCCGCAGTGTTTGAAAGTAAAACTACGCAATAAAGTGAAAAAAATAGGTGTAAAATAAATATAAAAACAAGTTTGTAAAAGATGTTTTTACAATGTTGAGTGCCTCTTTAGTGTAAAAATCAAAAATTGTGTAAAAAAAGAAGGGGGAATATAGTAAAAATAAGGTTAATCTGATTTTTAAGTTTGATAATGTATATCTCAAAAACAAAACGTTTCGCCCTAAAAAACCCCCGTATACCAAAATTGGTCAAAATTGGAGTTGCCGCATTTTTTTAGACAATTATCTTTTTCTGAAATTACCTGGGCATCAAGCAAAGGTTACCAAATGTTGTTTAAATTAACTAATATTAAGGTCATGCAATTATCTTATTTAATAATAGAAATGTTCTTTCTTTTATCTTGGGTTTTTGAACAAGTTGCCTTTGTTAAAATACTAGAAACATTCCAGTTTATTTTATGGTTATTATTAAATGCATGTTGACTGATTTTTGGTTTTTAGAATATTGTGTTTTCAATATAAGTTTAAGGTTTCCTTATGTGTTTGGTATTGCACCTTTATAAAATGTATTACATTAACAAGAGATTTTAGTATTTTTATTTATATTAAATGGATTTATATTGTATGGATTGTTTTTGTTATTTGAGATATATAGTCATTTGTTTTTTATTTTTTTTTTGTTTATAGTTTAATGAAAACAAATTATTTGGATTTTATCAAATGGGCTTTTACAACCCTTTTTTAACCATTATTGGTTCCAGTAAATTTGTTTGATCAATTTTATCTTGAACACTGTCGTAGACTGACCACCGAAACTTTGATAGGTGTTTTAATTATTAAGGGGCGTTTTTGTTTTAATTTTGTTTAAGAAGATCTGCAAGTTCATAAGGGTCAATTGTTTTTGTGCACGCATGGATCTATACCCTGGGACCAAAGCGGTTCCATTTTGGTAACAAAGACTTTTTACTAGGTACGTAAATCCGCCAAAACGATATAGAACATACCTAAAATAAGTATTACACAAACGTTCATTTATGTTTTTTTGTTCTCAAACAAATATTAAAATATATAGTGGCATATTTTATTTCCATACCATATTTAAAGGTAGTGAAATGAAATTATTTTGTTCAACCCTTTTTTATACCCACTGATGTAATTTTTGATGAATTTTTTAATATTTATTTATTTTATTTTACTGTGCCCAAAAAGCAAATAATTATAAAAACCTTTCTGATAAAGCATATTGTTGCAAAAAAGACAAAAATGGTTTTATTTTAATTTGTTTATCTCCATTTACTTTAGCCTGTTTAATGTTTGCAACAACGCCGTGGGCTTCTTGTCATGCCCATATAAATCCTCTAAGAATAGTTAGTATTTTAATATGTATATATTACATTACTAATTAACTCTCTTCCTTTTTAAACTGTCCTGTGACAAGGATTTTAATTATTGTTGATATTAAATTAAATACACAAATATGCCCTAAGCGCACCCCAACAGTTTTAATAGCCCTAAAATTTAAATGAGTTAGAACCCCCTGACAAGGTAGAAATACAGTACTGCAAAAACTCATTCTGTCAGGAGCGCATTGAAATAATTTGTTAAACGCTTGTAGAGACTTTGTTAATTTTTCCATTTCTTACTTCAAGAATTTTATATTACAAATAATATTTAACTTTTATTATTATGTCTTTTAAATAAATAAAGAATAGGAGTGTCTTAAATTAAAGAACGGTAAAAAAACCTTAAATAATAAAGGAATTCTTTGTTTAAAAAAACTTAAATGTTTTATAATATTTTTCTTTCAACATTGGAGTACGAACCGCTTGCAGATATACGCTCGTTTTATGTCAATATCATGTCAAATAATGAAAAGAACTACAATGTGCGGACCTATAACAAATATACTCTAGAGCAGAGTTTCCTAACCTTTATTTCGCCGAGCCTTCCCGAACCAAAAAAAAAATATTTTTATGCCCCCCTTAATTAAGTTTTAACAAAAATAAGAAACGCATTTTTTATATTAACTTAATTATTTATTTGGATTTCAAATAGGTACAATGCAGATACAATATATTTATTTATTATGGATCTTTAATACTCGTAGAAGAGTAGGGAGTAGGTACACTTTTAATCATAAGTTACTTTTACATTTACATTTCTTAGTTTTCTTTTAATTATACATATTATTCTATTATTATTTTGTATTTATTTAAATTATATTTTCATAATTAGATAATAATTTTGGTTCAGTCTTTACTAGTGCTAGGGTTTAAAATTGTTATCGAGAAGGGGGATTTCGCTGTTTAGTTTTTATTAAAACTAGAGCTGAAAAACCTGTCTTGCCTAAATAAGTGGACGAAAATGGAATAAATATTTTTAAAGCAAGAGATGCAACTTTCGTATTAACAAGGAATCGTTTGATCCAAAATTTCTCTAATGTCAAGAGATCAAAGTCGTCTTTCATGGTCGAGTCAGCCTTCATTTCTAGAAATTGTTTCTGAACTTCTTTAGGTAATTGTAAGACATCGACAACAAATGGGTTTCTGGTCATGTGCCATATTGGTTACTCGGAATAAACATCTTGCTAATATCGGTGAAAGTCGTTTTCCAACGCTTGTAAATGAGTTTTTTTTTTCAGATTTTAAATCTTTATCCAGTTTTTGATTATTAATTGCTTCGGATAGCGGGAAAAGGAAATGCATTTCAGCAGATACCTTATTTTTCCAAAGTTGAAGCTTTGATATGAAACCTTGAATATGATCATAGTTACTGATCAAAGTGCCATTTCTGCCCTGAAGTTTTAAGTTTAGCCGATTCAGGGCTTCAAATATATTAGCCAAATAGGCTAACTTTCACTAAAATTTTTAATTTTTTGATTAGTTGCATAAAATGATTATTTTCTTTGAATTTAAAAAAGAGGATGACATCTTCTCTTAATTTACAGAGGCGAACTAACATGTTGCCTTTTGATAACCAGCGCACTTCTGTGTGGAATAGGATGACCTTGTAATCAGAATCGAGGTCCTTAAAAGTAAAGAAATTACCGACTATGGTACATATTCGCCTCCCTGACATTTTTTTACGCCCGGTTGGGAAGTCCTGTTAAAGGAAGAAAAAACGGTAAGATAAATGCGGCTAATATTACGTTTTTAAATTCGGTCTGAAATGGGAATCAAGAAAAAGAGCTAATTTTTGTCATGTGGGACTTTAGGCACATCGCAGTGTTTATAAAAACAAGTGCAAGAATGACTTGGAATGTAAAGGCCCCAATACACCTCGTTCTTTTAAGCAATGTTAATTGTGAAGATCAAAGCATCGATTAACATTTTCAGTCTGTGGTCAAAAACCAAATATAAGAGAGTCGCGTTGGTAAAAATTTCTGGCTGGCTTGAAATATAAGCGTCGATTCACCCGTTTTCAGTTAAAAGCAAAGTGTGTGAGTAGAACGTTTTTTCGTCAAATAAACACGCCTCGTTTACGTTTTTTGGTGAACGACTGCAGCTATCGGTGATTAGGATTTAAAATATAACCAGTGTAGGGAGTAAAAGTTTAAATCGTACGAGGAAGCAGTTTAATCAGCAATTAAGAAGGTTAAAAAGAACGATAGTGTATGGGGCCCTTAAGAGAGCAACCAGAATTTAGGGAAAGTTGTATAAAAATAGAGAAAAGATTACGCAGACTAGTTCTGACGTACATTTTATTTAACTTTTTTTTTTCTAGCTGCCAGAAATTGATAGAGTGTAATGTTTCAGACACTATTGGGTACAGTATTATATAGTTGAAACCAAATAATGATTAAATTAATAGGTTGTGTTTATTTATTATTGTTGTGTTATCAATCAATAATAAATATGTTCTATAGTTTTGTGGCGGATCCATGTTTTAGTTTGTTTTATTTGGGTTACTCGCCTTTTTTCTTTTTGGAAAATGGGCCCTCTTGGTCCGGTCCGGGGTAGCGGGCTGACCCTGTCCAGCCCTATGGACCCTATGAACTTGCAGATCGCCCCGCAACAAAAAAGAACAAAAACCCCCAAAAACCCAAAAAACACAAATATTAAACCGTTTCGGTGGCAAGTCGGCCACCGTTATAAGATTAAACTAAAAACAAAAAATTAAAAATAAATTTTAAGAAATTTTAGGTCTGAAAACTTAGGGAAATTTGATAGCTTTTGAACTTTTAATGACGTTTTGTCATAAGTGACAATAGGTTATTGGACTGGTGTATGTATAGTATTTAAAAAGACCGAAAGGTGGGTGGTATGGTGTGTTAATTGATTTTAAGTTTACTGAATTTACTTCAGCATCAAGCATAGGTAACCATGTATTATTTAAACTAACAGATATTGATGCTACACATCTGTCTTTATTTAATAAAATAAATGCACTTTCTTTTATTTTACGTTTTTTTGAACAAGTTTCCTTTGCTATAATGCTAGAAGCATTCCAGTTTATTATGTGGTTATTATCAAAATTCAACGAATAGGTAACAAATTTAATATTCGCACTATCTTTAAAACACAAAACACCATTAGATCCCAAGTAACAAAAACAAAACCATACAATATAAACGAAATCACAAAAAATGTCATTTATAAGATCCCTTGTGAATGTAATAAATTTTATATAGGTGAAACTTCCAGACCATTAGCCAAACGCATAAAAGAACATAGAACATATATTAGAAACACATAATTCCAAAAATAAAAAATCTGTCAACACGCATTTGATAATAACCACATAATAAACTGGAATGTTTCTAGCATTATAGCAATGGAAACTTGTTCAAAAAAACGTAAAATAAAAGAAAGTGCATTTATTTTATTAAATAAAGACAGATGTGTAGCATCAATATTTGTTAGTTTAAATAATAATGGTTACCTATGCTTGATGCTGAAGTAAATTCAGGTAAACTTAAAATCAATTAACACACCATACCACCCACCTTTCTGGTCTTTTTAAATACTATACATACAGCAGTCCAAAACTTATTGTCACTATGACAAAACGTCATTAAGAGTTCAAAAGCTATCAGAATTTCCTAAGTTTTCAGACCTAAAATTTCTTAAAATTTAGTTTAATTTTTTGTTTTAGTTTATTTGATAACGGTGGCCGACTTGCCACGAAACGTGATTAATATTTGTGATTTTTTGGGTTTTTGGGGGTTTTCTTCTTTTGTTGCAGGCGATCTGCAAGTTCATAGGGGTCCATAGGGCTGGACAGGGTCAGCCATCCCCCGGGACCCGGACCAAGAGGGTCTCATTTTCCAAAAAGTAAAAAGGCGAGTAACCCAAATAAAACAAACTAAATCAATCAATAATATTATATATTATTTGGGAACATATAGCATAGCATTGTTATATAATAAGTTACATGGTATGTGCTAACATAGCAATTATGGATTTGTATAGCGAAAAAGACGCATTGTTTATTAGCAGCGCGTAAATCTCTTTAAAGAAGAAGAAGATCGGAAAAAGGCAATTTTGGGTTAGACCTAACCTACCAGATCTAAATTCAGTAAGAATCATTATTAGAAAATCTCATACAATATGACATTAGCTTTTGAATTGTAAATTAATATTCCGAAAAATTAAGAATTTTTGCGGAATAAGTAAATCGGGTTTTAAATATCCGCTGAACTCGATCAAGATGCAATACTATCGTTAAAGGTTTGGCACTTTCTTGACAGTACTTTTTTAAAAATTTTCTTTACAATCAATATTACTTATTTTGCCGAATTTGGTGATGCTATATTAAAAGCCTTAAAAATAAAAAAAAGATTATACGATTTTTTATAGCTTTATTAATTTACTAGTATCTTCTTTATCCAGTATTTATGAACCTAAGGGATATAAAATCCAGACGCTTTATTAATTAATATAATAACAATGTTGTTACATGTCACTTAACAATTTTATTTTGCAAACTTATTATAGGTTTTTTTTTATCACAACTACAATTTTATTAATTACAGTTAAAAGTTTTACTTATTTTTAATTAGAGTCACAATTCATAATTTACTAAAGCTAAGTTTTAATTTTATCACTTTTTTATTCACGTTGCAAGCACATTAGTAGACCTCCGACATAAAAAAATAATTTTATTTAATAAATTTAAAATTTCCATTACTTTTTTAAAAAAAATTACAATTAAAATGTTTCTTTATATACCTTTTAATCTCTTAACCAACCAACGTCCAGAAAGTAGTGCATAATAATAATTAAACAAAAATATTTTTTCCCCTTCCCCGAGTCCTAACCTGTCGCCCCTTGATGTGCTATTGATTAATTACAACCCCGTTGCCGTTTAATGCTCCAGTCGTGCTAATTATAATGCCGACCTATTATCTGCCATTACAATTTATGGATACGTACCCTCTTGTTGTCTTAATTCCTTGTTTTTATTTACTAATTTTTCTAAAAGCACTATTTGCCTTGTAATACCGATTGTTTTATTATTATTGGAAAATATAATTTTTTTTTTTCCGTGGCAAGTCTAATGTGTCAATAAAGACTTAATGGAAAGTGTATAAATGCGCCATTTTAGTTGTAGTTATTTCTTGGTTTTCTTAAATAAAGTTCTTTAGATGTAAAAAGTTTTAAGATGAAAAAAATTAAAACACATATATTTCTATTAGATCAATTCCATTAGTATTTGATAGAAGACCACTGGGAAACCGTGCGGTCAAGTTTGAGTCCTATATTTACCTAGTGGTCCTGTCTTTATAATATAAGCTCTATGGTAATAAATAAAATAGCTAGGTTATTGAGGGAATGTTTTTTAGGAAAAAATTTGGGTGGTGCTACTATAACTCCCTTACGCCAGGGTACCACCTCTAAATTTTAAATGGAACGAGAGGTCGTATCAAAAGGGATTTTACATTTTAAAGTGACTTTTAAATTTGACCTTAGTGTTGTGGAATAGAACCCATTTAAAAGTTTAAATAATTGGATTATTTAATAAATAAAAAAAGCTTATTTCTCTAAACAATAAAATAAACATTATTCAGATTCTTCACAAATTTTGAAAAGTATCCCTGAATATAGCTCTACATGCTGCTGTTATGCGATTTTTTAAACCCCGGTGTTTTGGGGAGCGATCTTATAAATTACCAAAGTCAAATGGTTCCAAAGGAAAAAGTCGTTTGGGATGAGATCAAGACCTTGCAGGCCATTCTATTGGCCCTCTTCTTTTTATCCACCTCTGTGAAAATCTATTGTTAAGTCAATGGCGAACATTTCTGGCTTAGTACGGAAGTACCCGTCTGGTTGAAAGTGAAGAAGCTTTTTATAAATTATCGCGTTACCGACCTCGTCCCTCTGGGTTTTTTTACTGCTTTTGTAATAATTGTATTAATTAATTATTCCAATAGGTTTAGTTAAATCTTCAGATTTTCATTTAGAAATAAAGGACTTTTTACAGATCACCAAAAACTCCCACCCAAACATTATTTTTTGGGTAGTGCGTATGATCCTCTTAAAAATATAAAGGTTCTCATTTTCCCAATAGCGACAATTATGTTTATTGACAGCTCCATTAACGCAAAATATAGGGTTCGTCAGTAAAACAGATATTGAGTCCAATTTCCCGAAACGTAAATTTTTCAAAATTGCAGTCTTTGATTTGGGTTATCTTCAAATTTTGTCTTTGTAGAATTTTAAAATTTTAAAATGGATGGAATTCGTAGAGTTTA
>JAHBCN010006999.1:0-45877 GCA_019359885.1 Listronotus oregonensis
TTCTCTCTCTCTTTTTTGGGGTGTATATCTCCTTCGAATCAATCTAGGAAGCGGAAAAAGTTTCATCTATTCTTTTTCTCTCCACTTGTCCGGGAACCAAGGCTGCCCTGAGGTTAGAAAAAAGCCCTTAAGAAAGTGGCAAGCATGCAAGAAAAAAACGCAACCTTTAAAATTGACATTCTGAGCTTTTTTTCAAGAAACCCCCTTTATTTATTATTGAATTTATTCCTTTTGGGGCCCTTTTATAAAATTTTTTTTTTTTTTTTTTTTTTTTTTTTTTTTTTTTTTATATATAAAAAAATATATATATATATATATATATATATATATATATATATATATATATATATATATATATATATATATATATATTTTATTTTTTTTTTTTTTTATATCTTTTTTAAAAAAAAAAAGCCCCCACTAAAGTAATGAAATAATTTCTAGACCACAATATTTCATTAAGCTAATTTACAAACCACAATTTTATTCTATTACCCTATATAAAGATTACAAAGGGAAAAAAATTTTCCTTCGACAATTTCAAAATTCCCTGTTGTAATTAAGCTTAGATCTTGCCAAAAATTTGTTTAATGAGGTGGGAATTTGTTGTCTGAAGGAAAACTTGGCGTGGAAATTCGATTAGGGTTTTCAAATAACATGTTCGGCCGTAATATTGGGCGTAGTACGTAATTTAGTTTAATTACTCTTATTGTTTTTTTTTCTAAATAATTGGTATTAAATTTTATTCCGAGTGACAATAAAATCCATTCATTTTTTTTTTTAATAAAAACAAAATGCTTTTAAATTTTAAGATGTTATATATCGATTTTGGATATAATAACATCTGCCAATCACTTCCGTTTTAAAAAAAAGTGGAGATTTGGTTTTTTTAAATAAAACAATTATATTTTTAAAATTCGAATTTTACAACCTTTCCCTGATTTTAAACCTGTATAAGGTTCAATACCTGTCTTTGTTGATTTTCGATAAAAGGGGATTAAAATGTTCAAACGATCACACATTATGCAGTTGTATAAAAAAAAAGCTCCATATTTAAAAATTATTAGGTTTAGATTAAAGCCTCCATGAACAAAAATGTTAAAAAAGATATGCCTAATGTGCGGGGTTTTGGGCATTTTCTTTTCATTTTTTTAAAAAAGAAGGGGAGAATATAACCCCCGAAATGTAAAATCAATATGTTTTTTTGAAGAAAATAAAATGTCTGATTGTAATTATTTCATTTACTGGTAAAATTGATGTTGGTTCTTCCCAAAAAAGAATACTTTTGGTCCTGATTCCAGGGTGGGGTTGACAAAATCAATTGACCCTTACGAGCTTTCAGATTCTTTTAACAAACTAAGGAAAACTCCCAAAAAAAACTACATAAAAACCTTAAACTAAGGGTTGGGGAATCTATCACCGTTTTCAAAAAAAATTTAAACTAAAAATACTATAAACCTAATAATAATTAAAATTAAACTTTCTTTAGTAAAATTAAATAAGTATTAATTAAATATTACTTAAAAAAGGGGGTTGTAAATAATCCATTTAAAAATTAAAATATGTATGTAAATTTTAGGTGCCAATTTTTTTTTTAAAATTCAAAAAAGCGTTTTATTTAAATTTTTATTTATTTTTTTTACTTTAAATCTGGTTTTCCAAACTTTTATTTTGGTTTTAAAAAAATAAAAAAAAACACCCGTCTTCTAAATTTTAAGTTTTAATAACAAAAAAAGCAGCTTTTTTTTGTCCCAAATCTTAAAAAAAAGGGAGGTTTGTTTTAAAATTTAGTAAATTTTAGCCCCCGTCTACTTTTAATAAATCTTTCTTAGAATAAAAGTTTTTTCCCTTTTTTAAAAGAAATGACCCTTAAAAAATTTTGGTCCCCAATTACTTGCGGAATTTTTTCAGCCAAAATTTAACTAATGGATGGATGTCCCCCAAAATTTCTATAATTAATCTTAAAATTTTTAATTTAACCTGAGCCCCAAAAAAAAAATTACATTGGCGAGATTTAATTATCAATGCACCAAAGTTGTTTATTTGCTTTTGCGATGTATGGGAAAAAACGTAATGTTTAGAATCAGGCCCAAATTTTTTTGGGGGGTTAAACAAATGATTATTTTTTTTTGAGTTTTTAATTCTTCTTTTTTTTGGGGGCCGTCTTATTCACTGGATGCGCACCTTTGGGTTTTTTTTCTAATCTCCCTTTTTTTTTAAATTCCCATTAGTCTTTTTATTCTCAAGTTTTTATAACCCGAGCATTGGGTTGATATATTCCTCGGGCCCCTTTTCGGTTCCCCCCAAAAAATCCTTTTTTTTGTGATATATATATATATATATATATATATATATATATTTATATAATTTTATTTAAAAAAATAAATATTTTAAAAAAAATCCCCAAAAAAAAAAAAAATATTTAATATAAGGGGGAATTTTAAATTTTCATTTAAAAAAATTTTATCGGTCACCTCCTAACCTCCAGAACCTCATTTTGAGTAAAATAACCCCCCATGGGCACACAAGAAGGGCATGAAATTTCATCCAACAGTACTGCAAATGATGGACGTAAAAGTACTTGGGAAAAAAAAAGTGTGTTAATTAGTTTATCGTGTTCAAATAATTTATTTTATCAAATGCTTGCCTTTTTGGGGAGACAATAATAAAGTCTGTTTTGAAATTTTTTCGCGAACGTTGGCGAAAGTTTGTCTGGTAATATTCTGCATTCTAGTGTAATTCTACATTTAAGTTCTTAAAATATTTGAGGTGGCGTTTTGTACACTTTACTTTTTAAATAACCCCAGAGGAAAAAGTCTAGAGGAGTTAAGTCGGGAGACCGTGTTATCTGATGGCACCTCGTCTGCCTATCGATGCCGGGAAATTTTCATTGAGCTCCCCCGAACTGTTTAAAGATAGGGGGGAGGGGCTCCATCTTGCTGGAAATGCAAATTTTCGCTGAGTTCCATAGCACCATTTTCATCCATGATTTTCCAAAGATTGGGCGATAGAAGGGTATATCCTTTTCCAAAAGGTTCAGATACAGTTGCCCTTAAATTTTCTTCCAGAAAAAATGGCCCGATAATTTCGTTTTCCCTAAAACCGCCCAAACGGACTTCCGGAAAGGGGTTGTCCTTCCTGAAATATGTGCGGATTTTTATTATCCCAATTCGAGTTATGTCTATTAAAATTTATTTAAGAAAAAAGGGTTTATTCGTCAGAAAAGCAGATATTTTGATCAAATGAGGGTCTTCGTCAATTCGCTGGCAATTGATTTGCAAAATTTATTCTTCTATCATAATTGTCTTCGTTGAGTTCATGAAGAATTTTTATTTTTTATGGAAAAAAATTATTCTTTTTCAAAATTTTTTCACGGAACCCGTAGAAATATTGGTCAGCTTAGAAACTTTTGGAATGACAACGTCGGATCTATTGCGAACGTCCTAGTATCAACCCGGCGTGCTTCGTCTAAAACCCTTTCATTAGTACTTTTTTTGTTGCATACAGATCCAGTTTTTTAAACTTACCCCCAATTCCATTACATATTTATGCCCCACGTTTTTTTTTGATGCCTCTCATTGAATACCTGGCGGTTTTACCCCGCATCGATCTTCAGCCCCATATAGGAAAATTATTTCTATTCTTCTGCAGAGTATACACCGTTTTAAAATCAAGATTTTTAATTTTAAACTAACGATGTCAAAATGACAATCCTAACAGTAATATTTACGTCTTAAAAACTTGGCATTGCAGTGTTTTGCTGTAGCAGGAAACAAAAAAAATAATAATTGGAATGAATGCACACTAAAATAGTCTGCGGGGAAATTTTCAAAAAAAAGGGTTGTCTCGCCAATAACGGCGCACTTTTTGAGCATTTGATAAAATAAATTATTTGAACACGATAAACTAATTAACACAAATTTTTACTTCTAAGTCGCATCTACGTCCATCGATTCAAAGTTTCTTAGTACTGTTGGATAGCAAATTTCATGCCGCTTACAATGATGTGTCACACTAGGGGGGTTGCCATTTGACATATCAAAGTGAGGTTAACTGGAGGTTGGGGAGGTGACCGATAAAATTTTATCAAATACGAAATTAAATTTCCCCCTTATATCTAAATAGAGGGTTTTTTTTTGTTTTTTTGGTGGGTGTTTTTTTTTAAAGATATTTAGGTGGTCTTTTGAAATGAAAGCACTGTATATATATATATATATATATATATATATATATATATATATATATATATATATATATATATATATATATATATATATATATATATATATATATATATATATATATATAATATTATAAATATATATATTAATATATATATATATATATATATATATATATATTTATATATATATATATATATATATATATATATATATATATATATATATATATATATATATATATATATATATAATAATAATTTTTATTTATTTATTATTATTAAATTTATATTTAATTATTATATTATTTTAATAATATTATTTTATATTTATATTTATAATATTTTAAATTTAATTTATAATTAAAAATTTAAAAAATTTTTTTAAAATTTATTAAATAATAAAATAAATAGGGCTTGATTAATAGAATTAAACAAGGAACTTATTAAGTAGGGTTTATAGTCGCTTGGCATGTTTGGAATTGAACTGTACAGGGTGTCCAAAATTTAGGGCAAACTCTTCAAATTTGAAAGCACTTTATTTTTCTTATTTAAATAACCCGTTTTTTTTAGGTCGTTAGATGTAGAATTAAAAACAAACCTTTTCTAATTATAACCCTATGAAATTCCTAACACATTAAAAGTTATTCGTTGAAAACTCATTTTTGCATGCATTTTAATAGTAATACCATTGAAAAAAAAAGATAGGTGGCTATGAAAACAATTTATTGACATTGGAGTTTATTTAACTTACAAAATCTTAGTTTGACATATTATAAAATTGAGTAAATAATTATTATTTATTAATTGAAATAAAATTAATTTTAAAAACCTTTAAATGTTAATTAAACCTAATTTTTTAAATTTTAATACTTTTGGCTCATTTTTAACTTCAACCAATTTCAGGGAAAATTAACGTTATTAGGAAAATCTATTGTCAATAAATTTTATATATATATATTTTTTTATATTAATTTCCCCAAAAAAGAAAATATGCCCTAACCATAAAAATGTTTAAGGTATTGAGACTAGAAAACGTATATTTGCGATCTAACTTTAAAAGATGAGGTTAAAAATCTCCAGATTCTAAAAAAAGCAAGCAGAATTTTTTTTTCTAACGTAACTAGCCTTTTTTTTTAAAGATTTAAAAATAAATTTTTATTGCTGAAGTATTTTATATATAGGTGTATAAGGACATAAATCTAGAGATATTTAAACATAAAATAAGTCTTTGAACATTTACTAACAAATTTGCTTTAACAGAGACATACGTTTTTAATATATCTAGTATTTAACGCTGTTTCTGCTTTACTATTAAGGTTTCATTTAATTTCTTTAGCTATTGTTGTTAGTAGATACATCCAATCTCGGTCGCTGATCTTATTTTTACCTGCCACAGCTGTTCGCCAGTAACTAGGTGCCATAAATACATAATAGTATATTATATTATAAGTATTAAAAGGCATCTTTTTTTTGAGTAAAATAAGCACTTTTAGTCCGTATGATATATACTATTTTTCTAACCAAGTCAAAATTAATACAATTTGATATTTAAAACAGTTTAGCCGTAATTGCTTTTAATCCTAGGATTAAAGTGTTGCTACAAAAAGGCACAATTTGTACGGTATGAGAATTGATAGCTTTTGCACCTGAAAATAGTATAAAAATGTCAACACTTTTTGACGGTTGGAGAAAAATACTATTATCAGATTTATTATAGGTTTTCTATCATGTTAAGGATTCCTGAATATATAGTACGGGATCCGCATTCAACCATCTGCCAACCGGATAATTTTTTTTCAAGTATAATATAACGGGTGGTGCGTCGCCGAGCTGAACATGCTAGAAAAATCCCATGTAAATTTTAGGGGGGTCAATTATTGGCTCCCTTGTACATTTTACAGAACAAATTTAAGATAACTTTTTGTAGAGACCAATCTGGCAAGACTTCGTGCCAAGTTTTAAAAATTTAATAAGCAAATCTTGAATTATTTAATTAAATGTAATTAAAAAATTATCAAATTTTTCTTTTAGGTAAAACCAAACAGGCACCAGTAAAATAAATATTGTGCCTGACATAAGGAAAAGTGTCAATAAATCAGTGACAGTCGGTATATGAAAAAAATATAAATTATTCAATCAACGAAAAAGTAGCCATAATTAAGTGGCATTTTGCGGGAAACAGTTTTAGAGCAGTGTCTGAAATGTTTTCATTTTATTTCCCCACCAAGCCCATTCCGTCCATTTCAACTATTAAACGTATTGTCAGTAAGTTCGAGTCCAAACAAATTGTAAATGTTCAACTCAGAATATCGAAAATGAAGCCAAAAAAAGAGAAATAGAGATCTTAATATTCTACTGAGTGTGGAGGAAAACAAAATGGTTAGTAACGAGGGTTCTTGGGCAAGAGGCAAATAAACATCATACAACGGTATTGCGCTCTTTAAAAAACACAAATATTACTCGTATATATTATTAAATGATGGAAAGAGCAAATAATTATATATATATATATATATATATATATATATATATATATATATATATATATATATATATATATATATATATATATATATATATATATATATATATATATATATATATATATATATATATATATATATATATATATATATATATATGTACAGTATGTCCACGGAAAAGGTGTTGAAGAGAAAAACTTTTTTTATTTTTTTGATTTTATCGAAAAAAGGTACCCTTGATAAAACATTTTGCTACTTCTTAGAGTAAGATTGGAATAGAAACATTTGACATATTTTATACGCAAAAGTTCAGAAAATTGAAAAACCTAAAATGGTACAAGAGTAAAGTGCATTTATTTGTGAAGATATGGAAATAAGTTACTAGGAAAAGTTGTTCAAAATTAAAAGGTGGTCTCTTATACCAATTTTCAAAAAAATCGGCCTACTTTTATTTATTTGTGATTAAATTTATTTCAATATAAAATTTTTTAATATTAATTTTATAAAATTTTTTGCTGTTAAGTAAGCTGACGTTTCTGCGGCTAATAAATTATAAAAGCGAAGTGTCAATAAAGCTTGTCACTATCAACGCCTACTAGTACAATAATGAGTTGTTAATTTGGAATTAGATACGACAAAATAATTTTTATCACAAATTAATAAAAAGGCCGATTTTTTTTGAAAAATGATATTAAACTATCTTTACTTTTGAAATTTTCTTTAGTAACTATTTCCATATCTTCTTAAATAAATGCACTTGACTCTTGAACCATTTTTCTAAAGTTTTTTCAATTTTCTGAATACCCGCATATAAAATTTATTAAATGTTTTTGTCCCAATCTTACTTTAAGAAGTAGCAAAATTTTTTAAGAGTAGCTTTTTTTAATAAAAATTAAAAATAAAGAAGTTTTTTACTATTCAACACCCTTTCCGTGGACGTATTGAAAATTACCGAAAAGTGCCATAGGAAAACTTTATTTTAATTTTATCGAAAAAAGTTACTTGTAATAAAAATGTTTGCTGCTTTTAGAGTAAGATTGGGATAGAAATAACATATTTTATACGCGGTGTTCAGAAATTGAAAAAACTTAAAACCGAAAAAGATAAAGGCATTTATTTGTAAAGATAGCGAAATAAGTTACAGAAAAAGTTGTTCAAACGTCAATGGTCTCTAATATTTCAGTTTTCAAAAAAATCGGTCCACTTTATTTATTTGTGATTAAAATTTTATTATCAATTAACTAATTCCAAATTTTTGTACTAGTAGCGTTGATAGTGACAAGCTTTATTGATACTTTGCTTTTATAATTCATACGCAGTATCGTCAGCTTTAAATGCTTACTTAACAGCAAAAAATTTGGATAATAAATTGATATTAAAAATTTAAATCGATATTAAAGTAAAAAATAAAAGTGTGCCGATTTTTCGAATATTAGTATAAGAGACTACCCTAATTTTGAACAACTTTTCCTGCAACTTATTTCACATCTTTCTCAAATAAATGTACCCTTACTCTTGTACCATTTTAAGTTTTTTCAATTTTCTGAACACCGCGTATAAAATATGTTAAATGTTACCATCCCAATCTGCCCTAGAAGTAGCAATTTTTTTTATCAAGTGCTTTTTTCGATAAAATCAAAAATAAAAGTTTTTTCCCTGCAACACCTTTTCCGTGGACATACCGAATATATATATATATATATATATATATATATATATATATATATATATATATATATATATATATATATATATATATATATATATATATATATATATATATATATATATATATATATTTTTGAGATTCTAGTTTTTTAATCTTTTTTTTTTATAATAATATATATTTTTTCGTTTTGATTTCTTGGTTTTAGGTCTGCTTTCAGAATGTAAACATTATGTTTTTAGTACTTTATATTGATGACGTTTCGATCATGTCCGATCTTTTTCAAATCTAAAAGTTAGGTTTCAGAAACAAAGTTAGTATAACTAGTGTGATCCAAATAAAAAACACAAAAAGTATATATATATATATATATATATATATATATATATATATATATATATATATATATATATATATATATATATATATATATATATATATATATATAGGGTGTATAAAGTATACTTCTTGCACTCATTTTGATAAATAATTTGAAATTAAATTTGTGTAAAAATAATACATTATTGTTTGGTTAATATTTGTAATTAAAAAATAATTGTAAAGTTACCACAAAAAGGCTAAATATTCATTTTTGATGCACAAATTATTATATTTTAAAACAGCACTTTTTTATTTTACTTGAAGAATAAGATTTTGTTGCATACATCTCGTTTCAATACTCTTGGACACTTTTCCCGATTTAAAACAACCAAAAATGTCGCGGCCGTTCAACACGAACCTGCCGCATAACTCTGACCATACAAGGACAAGGCTTCAGCCAGATGCGGTCCTGCTGCCATTAAATCAATGCCATTTTAGTTCTTTCCATCATCAATAATAATAATATAATATTTGTGTTTTTAAAGTGCGCAATACCGTTGTATGATGTTTATTTGCCTCTTGCCCAAGAACCCTCGTTACTAACCATTTTGTTTTCCTCCACACTCAGTAGAATATTAAGATCTCTGTTCTCTCTTTTTTCGGCTTCATTTTCGATATTCTGAGTTGAACATTTACAATTTGTTTGGACTCGAACTTACTGACAATACGTTTAATAGTTGAAATGGACGAAATGGGCTTGGTGGGGAAATAAAATGAAAACATTTCAGATACTGCTCTAAAACTGTTTCCCGCAAAATGCCACTTAATTATGGCTACTTTTTCGTTGATTGCATAATTCATATTTTTTTCATATAGCGACTGTCACTGATTTATTGACACTTTCTTAATGTCAGGCACAATATTCATTTTACTGGTGCCTGTTTGGTTTTACCTAAAGCAAACATTTGATAATTTTGCAATTACATTTAATTAAATAATTCAAGATTTGCTTATTAAATTTTTTTAAAACTTGGCACGAGGGCTTGTCAGATTGGTCTCTACAAAAAGTTATCTTAAATTTGTTCTGTAAAATGTACAGGAGAGCCAATAATTGACCCCCCCTAAAATTTACATGGGATTTTCTATGTTCCGCTCGGCGACGCACCACCCGGTATATTATTTTGAAAAAATTATCCGGTTGGCAGATGGTTGAATGCGGATCCCGTACTACATATTCAGGAATCCTTAATAACATGATAGAAAACCTATAACAAATCTGATAATAGTATTTTTCTCCAACCGTCAAAAAGTGTTGACATTTTTATACTATTTTCAGGTGCAAAAGCTATCAATTCTCATACCGTACAAATTGTGCTTTTTGCTTAGCAACACTTTTAATTCTAGGATTAAAAGCAATTGCATTTAAGCTGTTTTAAATATCTAATTGTAATAATTTTGACTTGGTTAGAGAAAAAATAGTACATATCATACGGACTAAAAGTGCTTATTTTTACTCTAAAAAGATGAACTTTTAATCCTTATAATATAATATACTATTATGTATTTATGGCACCTAGTTACTGGCGAACAGCTGTGACAGGTATAAATAACATTAGCGACGGAGATTGGATGTATCTACTAACAACAATAGCTAAAGAAATTAAATGGAACCTTAATAGTAAAGTAGAAACAGCGTTAAATACTAGACATATTAAAAACTTATGTCTCTGTTAAAGCAAATTTGTTAGTAAATATTCAAAGATGTATTTTATGTGTAAATATCTCTAGATTTATGTCCTTTACACCTATATATAAAATACTTCAGCAATAAAAATTTATTATTTAAGTAATTTTAGAAACAAAAAGGCTAGTTAAGTTAGAGAAAAATAAATTGTGCTTGCTTTTCCTAGCATGTAGGAGGTTTTTAACCTCATCTTTTAAAGTTAGATCGCAAATATACGTGTTCTAGTCTCAATATCTCAAACATTTTCATGGTTAAAGATTAGGCAGATTTTCTATTTTAGGAAATTAATATAAAAAAATATAAAATATTTAGTTTTTACTTTTTTCATCTCTTCGGATCACCAACTGATTACAGTTTATTGATCGGTCGCCCACTGGCCTTGTTATAGTTCATTAGAAAACGTCAATCAAACTTTGGTACACCAACTACTTATCTGCTGGTAAAAAAAAGGTTTATTAATTTCTAATTTATAGGCATGGAAATAAGAGCACCTAATCTGTTTGTTTTCTCATTATTTTCATGTGGCTCTTTTATCGGTAGAACATAAGAGAATATTCATCATAACAGTGTGTCATTTTAAGCAAATTTTTTTGCGATGTATATCTGAAAGTGTACTATTTTTTAAGTGTTAAATGATAAAGATATGATTAAATAACTTGTCTTTAAAAAGTGACAGTAGCCATGTTTTATGGTAAGTTAAATCAAAAACTTTGTTTTTTAATACAGGATATATCACATATGTTAAAATTGTTGTACAGAAAAAATATTGTTTTAAATTTCTAAAACCGTGCAGGAATTTACTTAAACCAATTTTCCAATAAATCCTTAAGATTAAATAAAAGCAAAGTTTTGGGGATTCATAACAAATTAAAGTTACAAAAAATGCTAAAACCTGATTTCTAATAAATCTTTTAAAAATTAAACATAAACAGAAGACTGGGGTTTCACGTTAATATTAAGATTAAAAAAAAATAAAAACTGTGCAAGTTTTTACCACAGTGAATTTTTAATTTGTTCTTTATCCGTTTAAAATCTCTTCTTTAAAATCTTAAAACTTATATAAAAGTAAGGCTTTGGGGAGTACGGGTCCACAAAAATTTTAAAGGTTTAAAAAAAGTTATCTTATAATTAAATATAAACTAAAACAATAACAAACAATAATTAGAAGACGAAGTAGTTTAAAAGGTATACTTTAGAATAAAAATGGCCTATCTGGCGTTTCAAATATAGTCAAAGATTGCATAGGCTGTTTATATCCTAAAGCACACTCGTAGGGCATATAAGAGGCGGCCTTACCGCTTGGTGATGCGAACAAGCATGCGAGAGAGAGAAAGGAAAATCGGTCACTTACCTTTCTCTCTTATTTTAATGTGCTGACTGGTATATGCACCCTTCACCGATCAATCAGTTCGTTGGAGCGAGAGAGAAATGAAGCTGACCGATTTTTCCTTCCGCTCGCACAATTGTTCGCGTTGTCGGGCGGTAGGGCTGCCTCCAGTAGGTATAGTGCTCAAAGAGTATGCTTTATAAACTATTCATTTCTGTACTTAAACTTAGTTGGCCTAGGTTACTTCGCGACAGTTTTTAAAACAATAATGACATTAAGAACATAGGTGTCAATGTCTTTTTTTATTAAAGTAATTATTTAATGTACCATTCAGGGAATTTTTAACGGTCCAGTGTTGTAGCGCTGTTACGCTTACGTTTGCTAAATTGACATTTTCGAAAGTTCATTTTGGTTGACGTTTAACGTTTATTATAAAAACTAAATTTTAAATAAACAATAAATAATTTAATAATACAACGAAGGCAACGATGAAAAACGTGATTTTTAATATTATTAGAAATTAGGATATTTTTTATTCTATATAATGGAAAATTGAACAGTTTCTATAGTACAGCAGCAGCTTTAAAAGCGAAAATCAAATAGAGCAGGATGACAAAGGTTTTAGTTGAGGAAAATCAAAGTTTATTATTAGGGTACAAATTGGTGAAAACGCGCCAAATTCAACACTTGTTGAAAAAGCTTTACTGAAAATAATAATTCTTTTACGGCCGAGTCATGATCGCGTTGTTAAATTTAGCAATGGACTTAGCAGTTTAGAATGTTTAACAAAACGTCATTGTCATTGTTATTCAATGATTTTAGTAGGCAACCTGTTAAAATCTGACATTTTGTTAAACATTCTAAACCGTTGTTAACTTTTAACAATTTGCTAAGTTGACAACGGTTTAGAATGTTCAACAAAATGTCAGATTTTGACAGGTTGCCTACTAAAATCATTGAATAATACTGACAATGACGTTTTGTTAAACATTATAAACTGCTAAGTCCATTGCTAAATTTAACAACGCGATCATTACTCGGCCGTTATTAATGCTTTGTGGTCGTTTCAAGTAGTATTACCAAGTTTATTTATTTTCTTTTACACACCATTATTATTTTAATATTTATTATTTTAGTCGACATGTCTTTTAAATTTAATGTATTTTCACCAATTTTTTTACACAATTTTGTGAAGACATGGAAATTCATAAGTATTGATGAGGTACAGAATGTTTTCCTAGTATGAAGTAATGAAAGAAAACAACATCTGTTGGGGGAGTATAAAATCTTACAAATTTTTAACAATTTAAATTAAAACAAGTTATATATGTACTTTAAGCAATAACCCTAATGTACTTTTGTAAAAAAAGTTATTTAGTTTTCTTTTTATTTCCTTTTTAAACCATGTAATTGTGCACTTAAAAAAATATGAATAATAAATGTAGATATGTATAAAATAATTTTGCAGACCTCACCAAGTATCTAAATAGTTTTTTAAACCTAATTGGGTATTTTATGTTCCAGTAATATTTACAAAGCTCGAGGTTAACAATATAATTCGTATTAATTTCAGTTCTGTTTAGAAAATTAATTTTTTATAGGTAAAAACAACCACCAAAACTAATGGCCTAATTTTAAAGTCAATACTAGTTTAGAGTAACAACACTAAGGATACAGAATAAACGGAAAAGGTACCAAAATACTTTTCTTTATTAATAATAAAGGCAAGTGGCTTTTAACAAATAACAATTATCTTTAAGCTTTGCTTATGTTTATTAATTTAACGAGAAGTCATCTTGTCAGGTCACCTCATTAAACCCAAACGGTTCTAATATTATTTTTTTCCATTTGTGTAAGTTTTAAATGAACAATGAATAATTTATTGATACTACTCGCCAACAAAGGCAATGATGAAAAACATGTAATTTTCAATATGCTTATTACTTTTGTACTGCATTGTAAGCACTTGAAAATACAAAATAGTTGATCTGAAATTTATAAAAAACATAAAATAAGGTAGGACACATCCTACATACAATTTTTTATTTTTCTTCTTTAAAAGAAACTTTAAAATACGCTCATTACCGAATTGAACATAAACGGTATTATTATTTTTCTCCATTCTAATTTAAAAAAACTATCATCTATATTTTCATGTCACTCTTGGCAACACTTTTTTTGGCATAAAACACAAAATAAAGTTAGTTATAAAATCATGCAGAGATCAAGCGGTAAAAATTCATGCTTCACCTCTGTACTAAAACGCTTTAGCGCTATGGTCATTCACCACTTACGCTGTACTAAAGCGCAAAATCGCTGCAGTTTTCCGTATATACATTGTAAAATAGTAAAAAGTTTATAAGACAGTTATGGTCAAATCTTTTTAAATATAAAATTAAATGTTGACTTTTATATTTCACAAATGTTATATTTTAATTTTATTTTTTTTATTTTATGTTTGTCAAAACTCATTTACATCTCTTAAAATTTATTTCAGATGTTTGCTCTTAAGTTAAGTCATCATGTCCCTAAATTTTTGTGTCAATTTTGAAGTTTAAATAAATAAAAAATATATAAAATACAGGGCGTCAATACATATGTTCGTTATGGCCTTATTTATAATATTTCAGTTCTGTCAGCCCCGCCTGATGAAAAATATATGTATTTTTATACTTTATTTCTAAGTTTGGTTAGTTCTGGTTAGTAAGATGACAAAAGTATCTATAAATAATTAAATTTACAGGCTTTTCCAACTATGGTTCTGGATAAGGCTGTCTTTAAAAGCATTGATGTGTTTGCAATCAGGTGTCATCTAAGAATATATCTCTTTAAAAATATACCTTTTTCTCAAACACCTTGTATAATATTTTAAATAAACTATAGGATTGAATCTAAACACGTCACTTGTACCAGCATACAATGGATATCAACCATAAATAAGTCAATTACACTTACTAAATTATTTTTATCCAGTTATTACATTTATTATGGTTAATAGGAAAAACTGTCCTTTTCTAGAAGATTCTTCTGCTTAGTAAGAAGAATGTTACCTGAAACAAAAATAAAACTTAAGATTTTTCAGACAAAACTAGGCAAAACGTTTTGTTCAATATCAAGGCTAAGTAGACCATTTAGTTTATTTTATTATTATTATTTTTTTTTTGATAATACGACATACTGTATTATCAAAAAAAAAATTAAAAACATTTATTTTAATAATGCTAGACAAAATATGCAGCTATTATTAATAAAAATATATATTTTATTAATAAGCAAATTATTATTATTTTTACCAATAGTCTTAATTTTAGATAATACTATATTTTTATAATATATTTGGTGGAGTTACCTTTATTAGCTTTTTAATATAACATTGTTACGTAGTAAGCACACCTGCTCCAAAGTTTACCGTGAAATTCGAACAACAAACAGCACTCCATATTCCTCAATGGTCACCCATTAAACTACTAATCATTATTTGATCATTCCTGTATAATTAATATTGCTATAATACTATGCAACTTTTTTTTACCGACACATTCAGTTAACGAAATAACAAATAGTTTTAACAAAACCCTATAAATATTATTAACAATATGTAAAATATGTGCCATATTTCGTAATAGGATTCCCTGATTTACTGACTAATCACAAAATCTCGAAAACTACTTGACCTATGAAGATGAAACTTGGCATGAAGGTAGATTATAAGCAGAAGACGTTAGGTAAGAAAGGATTTTAATAAATTTGCCCTTCCCCGAAAGGATTAGAATGTGGGGTAAAAGTTTGTATGAATATTCGTCATTTCTGGACGAAAGAAGTATAAAAATTGGTGTGTAGGCAATTGATTACCATAAAAAATAATCTGATTTAAGATTTTTAAAATTATATTTTTTGAGGGGTTAAAATGGGGATAAAATTTATACACTGACCAATCACAAAATCTCTAAAATTACTTGATCTATAAAGAAGAAATTTGGAACGGAGAAGGATTATAAGTAGAAGACGTCCGCTAAGAAAGGAGTTTAGGAAACTTCCGTCCCCCTAAAGGAGTGAAAGGGAGGGGGGTGAAAGTTTGTCTGGAACTTCGTCATTTCTGGACCTTAAAGGATAAAAATTTGTATGTAGGCTATTGATTACGATTAAAAATGATTTTTTAACATTTATGAAATAGCATCCCTTGAGAAGTTAAAATAGAGATAAAGTTTAAACTGTGAAAGGTTTTCGCGGCCATTGTCTAATGTTTCAATGGTTTTTGGGCTGTTAGGCCGGCGTCGATTGTCTAATTGACTTGACGTTTTGCCAACACGAGCGGTTGGCATCTTCAGAAGTTGCTTCCTGGTTGACAGTATGCGAACTACTGGGCTTTGCGCGGTCGTAGCTCGTATTTATACGTTCGGGAGGCAGTGGGCGGGTCTTCGGTTACTTGTGAGGCTTAGTGAGGCTGCAATACCAAGACTCTATGGATTGCCAAAAATACACCAAGCCAACATTCCGCTACGTCCCATTGTAAGCGCTATCGGTTCACCCACATATGATCTAGCTAAACACCTATCATCTCTTCTGCAACCACACATCGGACTGACTGATTCCTTTGTCAAGGATTCGACCCATTTTATTTCGAAAATTAAAGACTTAGTTCTTGAAGACAATGATATATTAGTAAGTTTCGATGTGGTATCCCTCTTTACAAGAGTGCCCCTAAAGGATGCAATGGAGCATATATATGACAACTTCCCAGAAGATATCTCCAATTTGTTCAAACATTGCTTGACAACCACCTTTTTTACATGGGACAACAAGATATATGAACAGACTGAAGGAGTAGCAATGGGAAGCCTTCTCAGCCAGGTAGTAGCAAATTTCTTCATGGAAAAGTTCGAACAACTGGCTTTAGACAGTGCCCCTTACAAGCCAAAAGTTTGGTATAGATATGTGGATGACACTTTTGCAATATGGAGCCATGGACAAGATAAACTGCAAGAATTTCTGACACACATTAACAGCATCCATGAAAATATACAGTTTACGATGGAAATCGAGGACAACAACAAACTAGCGTTCCTTGATGTATTATTAACGCGTAAAGGCAGATCATTAGGCCACACGGTATATAGAAAACCCACACATACAGATCGCTATCTACATAGGGATTCCAACCACCACCCTTGTCAGAAATATGGAGTCATAAAAACCCTTACAGAATGGGCAAGAAGAATTTGCGAACCCGAGGCGCTAAACGCAGAACTTACACATATTCATAATGCTTTAAGGGCCAATGGTTATTCAGAGCGAGAAATCAAAAGATCAATGGAACCAACAAATACCAGACCCGTAGAGAATGAACAACTCCAGCCAGGGGCAAAAGCATTTCTGCCCTTTATTCCGGGGGTTACGGACAGAATTGGTCGATTGCTACGAAAGAAAAATGTAAAAACAATATTCAAACCAACGAGGAAAATCAAAGAATGCCTTCGATCGGCGAAAGAGATCCACTTTCGTCTTCAGGAATTTATCGCATTCCCTGCACATGTGGAGGCGTGTACATAGGAACTACAAAACGCTCGATCAACACCAGGATTAAAGAGCATAAAGCCAACTGTCGTTTGGGGCAGACAGACAAATCCGCCGTGGCAGAACATACCCTTACAACGGACCATCGTATAAAGTTTGAGGAGACCCAAGTACTCGCGACCACATCGGCATACCACTCCAGACTCTACAGAGAAGCCATAGAGATAGAAAAGCATAGCAACAACTTTAATAAGAAAGAGGAAGCAGTTAAGATCAACAAAACATGGATCCCCATAATTAAGAGTGCTAGGATTGCACCCTTTACGAACAAAACCGATCGGAGCCGATTGGAACCGAAAGTAACCGAAGCCCCGCCCACTGCCTCCCGAACGTAAAAATACGAGCTACGACCGCGCAAAGCCCAGTAGTTCGCATACTGTCAACCAGGAATCAACTTCTGAAGATGCCAACCGCTCGTGTTGGCGAAACGTCAAGTCAATTAGACAATCGACGCCGGCCTAACAGCCCAAAAACCATTGAAACAACAGAGATAAAGTTTGTATAGAAAAATCGTCCTTTTCTTTAAATGTGGGAGTTGGATTACGCGTTCTACCTTACGTGTGTTTTTATTTTTACCAGCCTTTAAAAATAAATTTTAACGGTGATGAGCTCTAATGAACATGACGTCGGCAGATTCCATCGGGAGTATCGTCAATTCTTCAATGAGATAAAAACACCTTCTGATTGACATGTTAAAATATTTAAATTGAACAGTTGTGCAAAGAGCCAAACATTGTCAAAAAAAAAACATTTTTTTGTCTAAATAATTGTTTTATTTATACCCCACTGTTGAGGTTAAATTTACAACTGTCATCGTTTTTACCGGATTCATCGACAACCAATTACGATGAATTCAATCCTTACTCACCATTTAAGAGGTAGACGATCAATTAAATTAAAAGCAGTTTGTAAAATGTATCGATTTTTGACAAATTATAATAAAAACAATAAACATAATTTTCTGATTAAATGATGAACTTATAAGTAAGAACAAACATATATTTTTCCTAAGCAGCTTTTCCTTAGCTTGTCTTAAAAAGTTTTTTTGTTACCAAAAACCCATAAATATAACTAGTTGGAACACTGAATAACCAAAACATAATATCACCCCTGTAGAGTGTATAAGCGGTGTAAACTGCAAGAATCTATGGCGAAAAAAATAAATTAACACGAAATATGGGCAACTATCTTTTATCGAACCACACATTAGGAGACCAATATTAAAGAGTTTTTGCAATGGATCTTCCTGATTCGCATTGCGTATGATAATATCTTGTATTACACTTTTTTTTTACTTTCAGAATATTTAATTTAAATACAATCAAATTTTGGACGTCATCGCCTTGCGAAAAAATATTTTAAAACTTTCAGAATTTTTGATTTTAAGGAACTTTAAGGTAAATCGCAGAACAATGAGAAAGTGAAGATAGGAGCTTAAAGTAATAAGAACTATATACAAACCAGAATAAAAGAAACTAAGACACAAAAAAGAAGAAACTAAGGTTTAAAAATTGATGTTAAAAAAAGTAACGTAGATTATATATATAGCTTCTATGTGATATAAAAATATTTTTATATTTCGCTTGTAAATTTAGTTAAATAACGCTATAATAGTTAGGTCATTTAAAATATTGAAAAAACAATGAAAGTATGGTTGGTCTTTGGTTAGATGGTTGGGATTATTGTGATGTGTACGTTTTATTGTTAAATACTTCTCACTGGTATGGTTGCCATATTATGAGATGCATAAGAACAGTCTGAAGAAAGTCCAGAACAAATTTTTAAGATATTGTGCTTATTAAACAACAACCACGATTTTTGGTTCCATTTCCGAGTAAATGAGAAAAACAATTTTAAAAATAATTTTTACAATATTAAGCCACATAAATATTAAGCTTTTTATAGTTTCTTTATTTTCTTAAATAATAAACTATATTAGAAATTATTTAAATCATAATAACCAACTGGTAGAAAATAATTATTTTTTAAAAACTTTAATAACTTCCAGTTTAATGTTGTATTTTTTATTTTTTCTTCAGTTTAGCACCAACAGTATTTTAGGATCAATAGTGATTTTTTATTATGGTGCAGTAAATTTTTAAACAAACATTGTTATTTTTAATTTACTAAAAAAAAACACTTTTTTACACCATAAATAGAATGCCGCAACAACTCTTTTCTTAGGTCTTCAATAAGTCAATTCAGGTTTTTCAAGTTTTGCTTTACACCAACAAAATAAACAAGACGTAATTCTCTTAAGATGTATATCTTCTGCAGTTTTGGAAAGTCGAGAAACGCATTTTCGCTATATGGCTATGTGTGAAATGGCTGGATCTGTAATAAAGATATTCTTAACATCTGACGCCTAATAGCTCTTATACTGTTGTAAGATGGCATGACTACAAGAATGGTAATGGACCACCTACTACTACCCTAATAAGAAATAACCATCATTAGCATTAAAACAATTTAAACGCCTATGCTCGCTGGTGTAAATAGATGTTTTTATGTGTATTATAAATATATATTTATAATAAAGTCCCTGTAAACCTTAAGTTTTGTACTGGTGTAAAATTTAGAACGGCTACTAGGAGGACTATTCAACACTTTTTATAATTTGTACCATCTCAGGTACTTCACAGGATTCATGAAAGTGTGTTTATTTTGGTTTTCCACTTTTGAGTAATAGGGATATGATATTAACTTTAAAATATATGTTTTTTTTTTAAATTTATTAACACAGAATTAATTTGTATGTACGTTTTGTTCAAAATCTGTTTATTTTGTAAAATATAGCTCTAAACTTAAAATCTTTTGAGGTAATCTTGGTTATTAATATAATGTTTATTAAGGTAATAGTCAGTTTTTTTTTAATTATTACGTTAACTCTTTTTATATTCCATTTGTTGGAAAATTAAATTATATTTTTAGGTTAAGTGAGAAAGTTCGCTTCAACTTCGCCTTTTGTAAATATTTTCTTTATTCTATCTATATATATATATATATATATATATATATATATATATATATATATATATATATATATATATATATATATATATATATATATATATATATATATATATATATATATATATATATACAGTATGTCCACGGATAAGGTGTTGAAGAGAGAAAAATTTTTATTTTTGATTTTATCGAAAAAAGCTACTCTTGATAAAAAATTTTGCTACTTCTAAAAATAAGATTGGGATAGAAACATTTAACATATTTTATACGGGGTGTTCAGAAAATTAAAAAAACTTAAAATGATACAAGAGTAAAGTGCATTTATTTGAGAAGATATGGAAATAAGTCACTAGGAAAAGTTGTTCAAAATTAAGAGGCAGTCTCTAATACCAATTTTCGAAAAAATCGGCCTACTTTTATTTATTTGTGATTAAATTTATTTTAATATCGTGGCATTTATTAGAGGTGTACGATAAACAATTTGTTTCAATCGGCCCCATAAGAAAAATCCATTATAGTTAAATCTGGACTCCTAGGAGGCCACTGGACTGGTCCTTGTCTCCCAATTTGGAATTAGTAAATTGATATTAAAATAATGTTCATCACAGATTAATAAAAGCAGGCCGATTTTGTCGAAAATTGGTATAAGGAACTATCCTTTACTTTTGAACAACTTTTCCTAGTAACTTATTTCCATATCTTCTCAAATAAATTCACTTTACTCTTGAACCATTTAAAGTTTTCTCAATTTTCTGAACACCGCGTATAAAATATGTTAAATGTTTCTATCCCAATCTTACTCTAAGAGGTAGCAAAAATTTTTACCACAAGTAGCTTTTTTGGATAAAATTAAAAATTAAGAAATTTTTCCTATTCAATACCTTTTCCGTGGACATACCAGTATGTCCACGAAAAAGGTGTTGAATAGAAAAAACTCTTTATTTTTAATTTTTTTAAAAGAAGCTACTCTTGAATAAAAACTTTGCCACTTCTTAGAGTAAGATTGGGATAGAAATATTTAACAAATTTTATAGGCGGTATTCAGAAAATTGAGAAAACTTTAAATGGTTCAAGAGTAAAGTGAATTTATTTGAGAAGATATGGAAATAAGTTACTAGGAAAAGTTGTTCAAAAGTAAAGGATAGTTCCTTATACCAATTTTCGACAAAATCGGCCTGCTTTTAAATCTGTGATGAACATTATTTTAATATCAATTTACTAATTCCAAATTGGGAGACAAGGACAGTCCAGTGGCCTCCTAGAGTCCAGATTTAACTATAATGGATTTTTTCTTATGGGGCCGATTGAAACAAATTGTTTATCGTACACCTCTAATAAATGCCACGATATTAAAATAAATTTAATCACAAATAAATAAAAGTAGGCCGATTTTTCGAAAATTGGTATTAGAGACTGCCTCTTAATTTTGAACAACTTTTCCTAGTGACTTATTTCCATATCTCCTCAAATAAATGCACTTTACTCTTGTATCATTTTAAGTTTTTTTAATTTTCTGAACACCGTATAAAATATGTTAAATGTTTCTATCCCAATCTTATTTTTAGAAGTAGCAAAATTTTTTTTCAAGATAGCTTTTATCGATAAAATCAAAAATAAAAAAGTTTTCTTCTTCAACACCTTATCCGTGGAC
The DNA here is from genome assembly GCA_019359885.1 of Listronotus oregonensis. Taxonomy (NCBI): domain Eukaryota; kingdom Metazoa; phylum Arthropoda; class Insecta; order Coleoptera; family Curculionidae; genus Listronotus; species Listronotus oregonensis. Next base: position 21,920 of record JAHBCN010006999.1, read on the forward strand.
TATTATATATATATATATATATATATATATATATATATATATATATATATATATATATATATATATATATATATATATATATATATATATATATATATATATAACTATATATAATAAAACTAGAGTTGCACCGGATCCTACTTATGCCGGGTAGCCGGGTACCCGGATCGTGCTGAACGGTTGTATTTTATTTGTATATAATTTACCTTTTATGACTCATTTAGTTTACAGTCTTTTAAAATAAAAAGTGTTAAAATTTCAATTAAGCTAATTTTGATTGAGATGTATATTGAATATTTTTTGTTCCTTAAAATTTTTTTTTGGGGTTTTGCTATAATCCCCAATTATTTATTTGCAATATTACATCTGATAATTAAAAAATATAGGATAGTGGAACTTATATCTGTTCTTTGTGAAATTTATTATTTTTTTTATGATAATTAATATGAATATTGACTGTGTAATTACCCTTCATTTATTTATAATGTTGCATATTTAATTGACATTTAACCAATTTATTCTAGAGCTCCATCTAAAAATTTGAAGCAAAAAGAATTGCTTAAAAGTATAAGAATTAAATAAAGAAACTCAAATGGATTTTCGGTTTTGGTTATGAATGAAATAAAGGAACGTTTTAGCAAACGGATCAAAAAGTGTATATTGGAACGAAGTCATTATATATCATTTAAAATCAAGGCTTTACCTTAACTAATTTTTTACCAATATTGGACAACTTAGGTGAAATAGATCTAAAACTTTTCTACATCTGTTACTATTATTATCGATTTTCTTTCAATCGTTTCTACATTTTGCTCTTTGACTTTTTTTAACAGTAATTTATTATACGATTTAAAAAAAATAACTAAAATTGATGAAATCCAAGCTATACCAATTACTTAACTGAGAAGGTTTTGTTAAAAAATGTAAATAAAGGTAACAAAAACTATATTGAGGAATATTTTTATTAGAACAAAAAGTTGCATACATAAATTATTGGGTTAATGTTTTAATTTTATTTAATTACATAAAAAAAACTTTTTTCTTGAAACGCAATTTATTGCATGAAATAGTTATTTAACAATTAAGGGTTTTAATAAGGGCGATTAATGATCGAGACTATTCAACGCGCGAGCCTAGCGAGCGAGGTTAAGATCATTAATAGCCAATTAATTCCCAAGTTAGTTACATTACTTTTTCGGCAATCGTTTAGTTATGAAACTGTTTAAACTATAACTTTTCCCGAATTTTTATCGGGATGTATTTCGATTTTAGGCAACCAATTTTACAGGCGTTTTAAAGTTGTTATTTAAATGACAGGTTATAAATAGTCTAAATATATATTACTATAAATAATCATTGATTAACCGAAAATCATGCAAAAATATTAATAAATGATTCTGTATACGTTAAATTTACTCATTGATAAACGATCGCCGAAAAAATATGTTATTGTTATTAAACTAACGACATATTCTTCAGCAATATTAAAATTTTTGTATTTATATGTTATTTTTTTTATTAATGTCTTTAAAAAAGCACTTCCAAAAAATGCATAATTATATAAGAATATCAAAAAACAACCTTATATAACCAACATTAAATTTAGCTTTAGTTAAACATTCGACTTCAATTACACGGCCACACAAAAAAAGGTTGTAATATTAGACATATGTTTTCAATAATAATTTTTACTTCTAATCACGAATCCGGGGTCAAAATTTTAAAATTACGTCACCATTTTTTCCCAACCTTAAAAAACTGGTAAAAAAAAGAATGAAAATTATTTGGAAAAAACTGAAAAAACTTATTTTTTCATATCCAAGTCTACATTTTTATGTAAAAGGATCTTCTCAATCCAAATCCACGAACAGAAGTAGGATAGCACATGTAGTTTATTTTAAGTCTCAAAAAACTGACTTAAAAATACTATTTTTAAAATGTTGCCCAAATTTCATAAAGTGGAGGTTTTTGGGTTGCGAAATACGAAATTCAAGATTTCGGATCTAAAACGCTAATGTGTTTTCCAAGATGGCGAATACATTTGTCAAAAATCAACAAATTTAAGACAAATTTAGCATGAGGTGTTTATTGCAGTTGTTGATTTTGAGTTGAAAGTCAAATCAGAAACTAGTGAGATGGCGAATCCAATGTGGTAAGTAAAAGGTGCAAAAATAAAAGTTTTAAGACAAATTTTCTGTATGTTAGTTTAGCTAAATATAAATTTTAAAAACATAGTGAACGATCAAAAAAACGTGTAAAAAAAATTATTCCAGTTTTAATATTGTTACGGACTTTTATTAGTGTATAGTTAATAAAAATGTAAAAGGTTAGAAATATTTTATTTAGGTTAATAATTTATATAAAATAGGTTACCTTAATTTTTTCCTTTTTCGAGACATCCATTTTAAACTTTTCTTACATCCTGTAGTAAAAGATACTTCCAGCTAATTCTAGACTTTTTCATTTTTTTCACTTTACTATAAAAAGCGCGAAGTAAGTCCGCACAGGCCAGTTTAGTTTTTTCAGACAGATAAAGGTTAAACAGTTGTCAGAATTACGTTACGTTAAATTGTTAACATAGAAACGCTTGTAAACTTGATTTCCAATAAAAGGGTGTAAAACCAGGATCTGTGTTTTTATACGGGATGTCACGGAACAATATGTTAATTTTTTAAAAATGTTATCAACTAACTAAAGCTTTGTTCATCATGATCTTGAATTTTCAATACTAACATTAAATTTATGTTTGGCAAATTGCATAAATCAGATTTTTTTAATCTTTTGTTTTGCTTATTTAATCCACCATATTAAATCTACCATGATAAATATTTGAAATTTGACTTCAGATTCGGAATCAGCAACCTCAAATACCACCTGATAGTAAAATTTGCGTAAACACGTTAACGTTTTAAAAAATTATTTGCCATTTTTGTCCGCCATCTTAAATTTTCAGAATCTGACTTCAGATTCGTAATCAGCAACTCAAAAAACCCCGCATGATCCGTGGAGATTTTAAAAATAGTGATTTCTTATTCGTTTTTTAAGTTAAAAAAAAACTACACGTGCTACTTTAATTCTGGACGCGGATTTCAATTCAGCGGATCCTTTTACATCAAAATCTAAGATTATACATAAAAATGTAAGGATAAATGTAAAAGTAAATTAAATTTTCCTATGTAATTAATTTTCATTAATTTTAATTATTTTTTACCAATTTTTTGAGGTTCGGAAAAAAAGGAGCGTGATGGAGGCAAAATTACCACGGAAAACATTTGTCTCATAAAAAGTATACAAAGCTTTTTTTGTGTGTGGGTGTGAATTATTTCCACGCAAAAGTAGCTGAAAAGCATTAAAATACTCATTTCATTTTCACTTGTGTTATTTACTATGACAATTAGAACCCAAACGTTTTAAGGTTGTTTTTTGCTGCAGGGTAAATGTTTCGCAAGCTATTTTGAGGTCAAATTAACGGGTTATTTCAACGCTTGTTTATATTTACTTCTTTAAGGGTAAAACCGCTTAAAGGGCAAGCAAGGAGAAGCAGATTGGTGTCAGTAATTTCAAACATATTTTAGTGTCTATCTTAGTACCAATTTGTTTTAGGACAACATAAAAAGAAGTTGGATATTTATTGACTTTTTTTACGATATCATAGAAAAATAAAATAAAAATGAGTTAATTTTTTTCCATTACATTAAAAAATATTATTTAAAGTTATTGCTAATCATCTGGAAATTATAGGTTATCGACTTTAACTAAATATGGAATCGTAACATTTGAAAATAACTAGCTTACAATTGCTAAAATTATTATAAATATGATTAAGAAATAAAAAAATCCAAATTAAATTTTAAATCTGTTTTCAATAATCAACGTATAATGTATTTAAAATTATTTCATATATATATGCTCCGCATTAAAATAAATTGTTATCTTAATAATTAACTTGCCAGTGAAACGCCCGAATTGTTAAAATAATATCTTTTAGTTTATTTATTTTAATTATTTTATTTTAATTATTTATCTTTTGCATGTTTCAATGATAATATATTATAAAAGTCATTTTTAGGTTAAGTGAGAAAGTTCGCTTCAACTTCGCCTTTTGTAAATATTTTCTTTATTCTATCTATATATATATATATATATATATATATATATATATATATATATATATATATATATATATATATATATATATAAATTAAATATATATATATATATAAACTATATATAATAAAACTAGAGTTGCACCGGATCCTACTTATGCCGGGTAGCCGGGTACCCGGATCGTGCTGAACGGTTGTATTTTATTTGTATATAATTTACCTCTTTTGAATTATGAATATTAATTTTTTTACTGATTGATGTTTAATTAAAATAAATGTCTGTTTTTGAAATATTTTTTTAAATTTTATCCTAGACCTAATAACAAGGCAGTGCCGGTTATCCGGCGCCATCACCCGGTACCCGGCCAGATCCTGAAAAAGTTCCGGATCCACACCTGGTACCCGTCCCATCTCTACTTAGAATATAGTACAACCGGTACACTTTAGGTACGATTAGTTATAACAGACTTTTAAATTTTATTTTAATTATTGTTGAGTAGTTTGTTTTTATTTTTGTAGTAATATTTTAAATAATTAAATAAATAAATCTCCAATGTCTATTAAATTTTAAATATTTTAAAATATGTTTTTTTATTTAAGAAAGGTATCATCTTAAAAATAATAATGCAAAATCCTATTACTAATATGACTTTTATAATATATTATCATTGAAACATGCAAAAGATAAATAATTAAAATAAAATAATTAAAATAAATAAACTAAAAGATATTATTTTAACAATTCGGGCGTTTCACTGGCAAGTTAATTATTAAGATAACAATTTATTTTAATGCGGAGCATATATATGAAATAATTTTAAAAACATTATACGTTGATTATTGAAAACAGATTTAAAATTTAATTTGGATTTTTTTATTTCTTAATCATATTTATAATAATTTTAGCAATTGTAAGCTAGTTATTTTCAAATGTTACGATTCCATATTTAGTTAAAGTCGATAACCTATAATTTCCAGATGATTAGCAATAACTTTAAATAATATTTTTTAATGTAATGGAAAAAATTAACTCATTTTTATTTTATTTTTCTATGATATCGTAAAAAAAGTCAATAAATATCCAACTGCTTTTTATGTTGTCCTAAAACAAATTGGTACTTAAGATAAACACTAAAATATGTTTGAAATTACTGACACCAATCTGCTTCTCCTTGCTTGCCCTTTAAGCGGTTTTACCCTTAAAGAAGTAAATATAAACAAGCGTTGAAATAACCCGTTAATTTGACCTCAAAATAGTTTGCGAAACATTTACCCTGCAGCAAAAAAACAACCTTAAAACGTTTGGGTTCTAATTGTCATAGTAAATAACACAAGTGAAAATGAAATTAGTATTTTAATGCTTTTCAGCGACTTTTGCGTGAAAATAATTCACACCCACACACAAAAAAAGCTTTGTATACTTTTTATGAGACAAATGTTTTCCGTGGTAATTTTGCCTCCATCACGCTCCTTTTTTTCCGAACCTCAAAAAATTGGTAAAAAATAATTAAAATTAATGAAAATTAATTACATAGGAAAATTTAATTTACTTTTACATTTACCCTTACATTTTTATGTATAATCTTAGATTTTGATGTAAAAGGATCCGCTGAATTGAAATCCGCGTCCAGAATTAAAGTAGCACGTGTAGTTTTTTTTTAACTTAAAAAAACGAATAAGAAATCACTATTTTTAAAATCTCCACGGATCATGCGGGGTTTTTTGAGTTGCTGATTACGAATCTGAAGTCAGATTCTGAAAATTTAAGATGGCGGACAAAAATGGCAAATAATTTTTTAAAACATTAACGTGTTTACGCAAATTTTACTATGAGGTGGTTTTTGAGGTTGCTGATTCCGAATCTGAAGTCAAATTTCAAATATTTATCATGGTAGATTTAATATGGTGGATTAAATAAACAAAACAAAAGATTAAAAAAATCTGATTTATGCAATTTGCCAAACATAAATTTAATGTTAGTATACAAAATTCAAGATCATGATGAACAAAGCTTTAGTTAGTTGATAACACTTTTAAAATATTAACATATTGTTCCGTGACATCCCGTATAAAAACACAGATCCTGGTTTTACACCCTTTTATTGGAAATCAAGTTTACAAGCGTTTCTATGTTAACAATTCAACGTAACGTAATTCTGACAACTGTTTAACCTTTATCTGTCTGAAAAAACTAAACTGGCCTGTGCGGACTTACTTCGCGCTTTTTATAGTAAAGTGAAAAAAATGAAAAAGTCTAGAATTAGCTGGAAGTATCTTTTACTACAGGATGTAAGAAAAGTTTAAAATGGATGTCTCCAGTGCCCTCAGGATAATCCGCAATGGCCGTCGAAAAAGGAAAAAACTAAGGTAACCTATTTTATATAAATTATTAACCTAAATAAAATATTTCTAACCTTTTACATTTTTATTAACTATACACTAATAAAAGTCCGTAACAATATTAAAACTGGAATCATTTTTTTTACACTTTTGATCGTTCACTATGTTTTTAAAATTTATATTTAGCTAAACTAACATACAGAAAATTTGTCTTAAAACTTTTATTTTTGCACCTTTTACTTACCATATTGGATTCGCCATCTCAATAGTTTCTGATTTGACTTTCAACTCAAAATCAACAACTGCAAAAAACACCTCATGCTAAATTTGTCTTAAATTCGTTGATTTTTGACAAATGTATTCGCCATCTTGGAAAACACATTAGCGTTTTAGATCCGAAATCTTGAATTTCGTATTTCGCAACCCAAAAACCTTCACTTTATGAAATTTGGGCAACATTTTAAAATAGTAGTATTTTTAAGTCAGTTTTTTGAGACTTAAAATAAACTACATGTGCTATCCTACTTCTGTTCGTGGATTTGGATTCAGAAGATCCTTTTACATAAAAATGTAGACTTGGATATGAAAAAATAAGTTTTTTCAGTTTTTTCCAAATAATTTTCATAATTTTTTTTACCAGTTTTTTAAGGTTGGGAAAAAATGGTGACGTAATTTTAAAATTTTGACCCCGGATTCGTGATTAGAAGGAAAAATTATTATTGAAAACATATGTCTAATAACACAACCTTTTTTTGTGTAGCCGTGTAATTGAAGTCGAATGTTTAACTAAAGCTAAATTTAATGTTGGTTATATAAGGTTGTTTTTCTGACATTCTTATATAATTATGCATTTTTTGGAAGTGCTTTTTTAAAGACATTAATAAAAAAATAACATATAAATACAAAAATTTTAATATTGCTGAAGAATATGTCGTTAGTTTAATAACAATAACGTATTTTTTCGGCGATCCTTTATCAATGAGTAAATTTAACGTATACAGAATCATTTATTAATATTTTTGCATGATTTTCGGTTAATCAATGATTATTTATAGTAATATATATTTAGACTATTTATAACCTGTCATTTAAATAACAACTTTAAAACGCCTGTAAAATTGGTTGCCTAAAATCGAAATACATCCCGATAAAAATTCGGGAAAAGTTATAGTTTAAACAGATTCATAACTAAACGATTGCCCAAAAAGGTAATGTAACTAACTTGGGAATTAATTGGCTATTAATGATCTTAACCTCGCTCGCTAGGGTCGCGCGTTTAATAGTCTCGATCATATTAATCGCCCTTATTAAAACCCTTAATTGTGTCACGGTTAGTTTTTATTTCTACGTTTGTTTTTAATAATCTAGTTTGTTTACCTTAATGCAGGTCGGTTTTCATTTTTTTTGCAGATTATTTTTGGCAAAAGGCTCCAAATTTGATTGTAATTGCTGGGTTACTTCTGTTTTTCTATCGTATTTGGTATCCTACCTTATGCTTTACGTTGCTTTTACCCCTCGTAGTATTATGTACTAAAAAATTAACATTGTTATTTGGGCAGCGTGGGTAGGCAACTCAAAATGTGTAACGTTGTTGCCAGTTTAGGGGCGAGAAAATTCCTAGAATTAGCAGCGATGCGCGTGCGCCCACTGGTGCTTTTTGAGAAGGACAAAGGGCCATCGGCCATGTTTTACCACTTTCACGTCATTCTTCAAGCTGAGAACTAGGAAAATTTGCAGCTACTGGTATTCAAGCCATCTTTATAGGATTTGTGCTGCAAATTTCCCAAAAATCTGTCCCGATTTAAGTTACCTTTGGTTTTGTGTGAATTTTGTTGGTTTGCGTTGCCTTTTTGGCCGTTTCCGGAAAGAAATCTGCATTGCAGGACTTGCAGTTCGACGCCGCAGGGATCACGTGTTAGTTGAAAATACCCCTTAACATCTTGGGTAAGTTCTTCTAGACTTATTCTAACTGAGTATTTTCCGTATAAAACGGTACATTAATAGATTTATTTGGGTTTTCTTAAGACGCGCTGGTGGTTCAGGGGATTTTCATTATTTTTTTTCTATATATTACGTCATGCGTTGGGCAAGTCGAATTTCAGTAAGAATTAATTATTAATTACCCTAATTACACCAATTTAAGGGGTTTGTTGTGGCCAATTTATTGCGAAAATTGCAGTTTTATTGAATTATTCTTTTTTGTTGTTTTTTTTTGACAGTTTCAAATTTGTCACGCAGTTGCTTTAGCCCAAGTGTTTTAGCCTAAAAACACTTTTCCAACTTTTATTTGGCCGTTGGCAGCCTTTAAAAAAATATTATTTTTTTATCTTTTTTTTTAAATAAAATTAATAACAATTAAATACCTAAGGTACAGTAAAGCTGAAGGTGAGTAGCAGAGAGAGCGTGCAAAAATGCCCTAACTCATTTGCCGGAGAGTACGGGGGGTTAAACTGGGCGCCACTGCTTTTGGTGCCAGGCCTAGCAGAGACCTTCCAAGATTTAATTGGGAACTCTCGTTCAACTTTACTACCACTCAAAGACAAGAAAAACTTTAATAAACAATATTAACATTAGAAAAAGGAGACACTAGACACTAACTATTTCATGCAATAAATTGCGTTTCAAGAAAAAAGTTCTTTTTTTAATGTAATTAAATAAAATTAAAACATTAACCCAATAATTTATGTATGCAACTTTTTGTTCTAATAAAAATATTCCTCAATATAGTTTTTGTTACCTTTATTTACATTTTAAATTTTTTAACAAAACCTTCTCAGTTAAGTAGTTTGCTATAGCTTGGATTTCATCAATTTTAGTTATTTTTTTTAAATCGTATAATAAATTACTGTTAAAAAAAGTCAAAGAGCAAAATGTAGAAACGATTGAAAGAAAATCGATAATAATAGTAACAGATGTAGAAAAGTTTTAGATCTATTTCACCTAATTTGTCCAATATTGGTAAAAAATTAGTTAAGGTAAAGCCTTGATTTTAAATGATATATAATGACTTCGTTCCAATATACACTTTTTGATCCGTTTGCTAAAACGTTCCTTTATTTCATTCATAACCAAAACCGAAAATCCATACGAGTTTCTTTATTTAATTCTTATACTTTTAAGCAATTCCTTTTAGCTTCAAATTTTTAGATGGAGCTCTAGAATAAATTAGTTAAATGTCAATTAAATATGCAACATTATAAATAAATGAAGGGTAATAACACAGTCAATATTCATATTAATTACCATAAAAAAAATAATAAATTTCACAAAGAACAGATTTAAGTTCCACTATCCTATCTTTTTTAATTATCAGATGTAATATTGCAAATAAATAATTGGGGATAATAGCAAAACCCCAAAAAAAATTAAGGAACAAAAAATATTCAATATACATCTCAATCAAAATTAGCTTAATTGAAATTTTAACGCTTTTTATTTTAAAAGACTGTAAACTAAATGAGTCATAAACGTTTGTTAACAAACATTTTTAAGATAAAATTAAAAAAGTTTAAGAACATGCTCTAATCACACTGGACAGTAAGGGTTACTAACCAGAACTAACCACATATGCCAACGTAGCTTATTATTTAATTTACTGTAATAATTTTAAGAAATAGATAAAAAAATATGGTAATTATATTTTGTTTAAATTCATTTAAGTAAATCTTTAGATAGACTTTAAAAATGCCCCAAGTGACAGTGAAACTCTATAAGGAAAAAATTAACTAGATATTTATTTCAAAAAAGGTAACATTTAATTATTAAAATAACCGTGCATTATTATATTAAAAAAATTATGACAAACAGTTATGTAACTTTTTAAACAAATATGTTTTTCGGTGGGCATAATTTCATTTAGGAGAGACGTATTATATTTTCCGAGTGGTGCCTAGACTTCCAATAAGTGGATATTACGAACACTATCTTAGGTTATCTCAAGCTGCTAATATATTTTTAGATGCCCTAATTTTAAACATTTTGTCATAAAAATTTATGTTTTTAACATTTTTAATAATTGATGAGACAAGAAATGTTATTGATTTTACTCAAATATGTGTGGTCCTTCTTGCTTCAAAGAATTTTTGACAGGACCTATAAAATACGCATAAAAATGAAGGCGCAGCATCAGTAAAAGGTGTATTATAAAAATGCTGAATGTAATTTTTTAAACTATAAAATCGTAATTATCAAATGGCAATAAGAATGTTAATATGTTTCAAATTTTTATTTATAATGAAGTTGGGCCTACATAAAAACAGACAGCCACATCAAAATATTTTTAAATAAATTAGTATTTGATTAAATTTTACACGCAACGTAACTTTATGCTGACATATATACAGGGTAGTCTACTGAACTCGAGACAAGCAATCAACCAAAAAACAGCATATTTTAGAGAAAAAAGGAAAACATGCTCTGGTACTAATAATTTGTTACCCTTACCTATGATCATTTTAATATCAACTTTTTGCAATGTTTTCCATATATTTCTTAATTTTTAATACACATATACAAAAATGTAGTTATTTATCCAACTAATTTTTTTCTAAAACCGTTCGAAGGGTCCAACTACCCGACCAGTTTTAACTGTAACTAATCAATCAAGCCCTTTCCGGAACACGACAAAAAAATCCTGCCTTTATATTTTTTAAAAAATAAAGAAAAATGGAAATCAAACTGGATATAATAAAAGCAGTATTAAAATTAATATATATATAAAGATATTTAACAAATTCGAATTTACATATACCAGTGCATTCTTTTAGTATTCTTTTTAAGTACAGGGTTCCCCATAATAGATTACCCATTTTAATTGCTCAGTAAATTTGTTAAATTTTTATAAAACTAACCTTTTATTACACTTAATTACAATTCACTCTTTGGAATTTACTATCCAAACTTTTAAAAATTACGTCTTTTAAGTAAGTGCCGTTAACTTAAATGCACTCTTCAAGATTTGTCAAGAAATGATTCATGACACGATGAAGGAAAACCTGATCTATTCACCGGACCTCTTAAGGAATTCCGACTTTGAGATATTGGATGTTTTCTGGACGAGTTGTAAAAATCTTTGACTTAAATAGTCCCACACCAGACTTCGTGCAGTTAAGTCCGGGGACCTTAAAAGCCAATTTAAATTCACAAATAGTGAAATGAGTCAGCCATTAAAAACTTAATTAAGCTGTATGTACTGTCGCTTAATTTTCTCCTATTAAGTTACTCTTTATGATTTTACCCAAAAAACTCGTTGTTGAACTGAATAAATCCATGAGAATTAAAACTAAACCTTAAATTATGTGTTTAAACCTACTAATGCTTTATTAGAAAAATAACCTTTTACGAAAATCATTTTTTCCTAGTTTTGTGACAAGTGCCTACTCGATTAAAAATATGTTGATTTAAATCCCAAAGGCCATGGAAGATAATAATATAAAAAATGTACTGACTTATTGCATATAGAATTTATTTCAATATTAATATAGGTAGTCTATTATGGGGAACCCTGTGTATTATTATACCTACTACTAAATAAACGAAAACAACAAAAACTTGTTTATTATGGCAACAAAATTACTGTCATTTTAAAATATAATGGCCAAAATGTTTTTTGTTGGTAAAATTTGCCTGAAATATAGTAAAGGTATTATTATTGCTACCCTTATGATTTTATAGTAACTGCTTAATTCAATTAGAACTGGACATTTTTTTGGTTAATTCCAAATCGTTATTACTCAAAAATTTAAAAAACTAAATGCGGTTTTTACCGTTTTGCAAAAAAAAACTTTTTTGGAAAAGTAACTATTTCCATTTTTTCAAAGTTTTTTTCGGTTAGTATTCTACAGGATGATGATTTTTTTTAAATTTTCTCAAAAGCGACAATCTACAAAAAAAACTTTTTTTAAAATTTGATGGTGTTATTTGGTAGTCCATTCCAGAAAAAAACACGTTTTTTAGATTTTTGATATCTGATCCGTGTTTTAAGGGTTTTTATTAAGAAATGTTTTTTTTATATTATCTTTCCGTATTTACGGTAAATTTTTTCAGGCGATTTCAAATGTTTATAGATATCCTTTTAATTGTCAGTTAAAATTGTCTTTTAAAAAAATTAAATAAAACGTCAGTGGCTCAAAAGTCATTAAATTTTATTTCAGCAAATAATCACTATTTAAAGTTTTCGTGAGCACCACACAGATTCTGCATCCAAGATTTTATTTTTTTTTAACTTTTAGAAAATATGAACATTTATCTCGAAACGTTTTTTTTTAAGTTATCATTTTTGTAGATATGATTAATTTGAAAGCACTATTTTACTTGCTACAGGATCATTGCCTTGCTGCAGTGATGTGTAATGCATGGTATTTAAGTGAATTTATCGATTTACTTCGAACACACGTTAAAAGTTTTTATATTGAAATATTTTTAACAAAAAAATATATAACACACGGGGTGTTCCTAAAGTCCTGAGTTTTATTTTTTATACACATGAAGCTTATTTAACCGACTTTAAAAAAATAGGATTACCTGGATTTATACAGGGTAATTAATAATCATCATTCAGGCTTCATATGCTTGGGAAAAAATTTAAAATTCATTATTTTTTAACCAGCCTGTATGTTGAATTGTTTTGTTAAAAATACTACAATAATAAAAATGTTAACGTTCGTTCGAAGCTAATCGATAAATGCAAGACAGTTAAGTAAATAAAAAAGTTTCTTTATAAAGATTGTTAAATAATCTGCCGTTTTCAGAAATACAAAACGGGGTCCGGTAGAAAAGTTATCGGACCAAACCTCATTTTTTTTTAATAAAATACCCTGTATCTTGTTGACATTCCAGTAGTTATTAACATTTAACGTCAATTTCATTTTTACATATTAATTTGTAAAAATGACCTATCAACATTTTATTTTTTTATGGTATCATTTTATATTAAAAGTAAAAAAAGCATAGAAATGAAGCAAAATTTATATAATTTGATCGCTATCCAGAAAGGCGGCAATCATTTAATGACATATTCCGATGACTGAAACATACAGCTCTTTTGCAAAGCCAGGGTCAAAAGCTTGTAATAAAGAAAAGTAGATTTATCAAGAAATAAGTGCGTAAGGATTTATCAAGGTCCATAATCAGGTAATATATATCCTGTAATAGCTTTAAATTGCAGTTGCTCAACTTTTACTGAAGTGAAAACTCCTTTAGGAGTGTTTAGCACTTTTCGTAAGTATTAAATGAGACTAACTGTCAAACTCGGCTATGCAACGCTTATGATGGAGTCGGGAAAAAAAGCCAGATACAAAAATATGACCAAACGCATATTATATTGAAATTTTAGGAACAAAAATCCACCCCCGTCAGAAAAATTAAGCTGGAATTTTAAAATCTAGGGCGCAAAGAATTTTGAACTTCTGTCTTTCCCTCTGTCCAATAAATATTTTCTTTATGTTCCTAATATTGCCCAATATTTGCACCCTGGTAATGATGTGAGAAGATTGGAATTTTGTTATATACGCTTTTAAATAAATCCAACATGAATTGTTCCCCTTCACAAAAAAAATTATTTGGTCAGGCAAATGTCGAATAACAAAAACTGCTCAAATCCCCACATAGTCGATTTGGGGTAAATGTAAGTTTTTTTTATTCCAAAATAAACTGGTTTATCGCTGTTTTGACGAAAATTTAAATGCAGATAGATATCTGGACATACTCCAATCAAATATTTTTGATATTCTTGATAATTTTCCTTTAAATGAAGTAATAGATATTTACTTTTAACAAGATGGCACCCCTAACCATAACGCTTTTTGAATAAGAGCATGGACCTATAAGGTAGCCACCACGATCTCCGAATCTAGCAACTCCAGATTTGCTTCTTTGGGAATTGTTGGAAATAAAAATTATAAAGAAGTCATTATAACTTGACAATAGCTTGACCAAAAAATTCATCAGGCCTTTGCAGAAATAAAACCATGGCACATTATGAATACCTTAAAATCCGTTTAAAAAAGATGTCAAGAGTGCATTGAAAACAACGCAACGGAGGGGCTTCCGAACATATGCGATGATTCCCGTGTTTTTTTCCTTAATCTGGATTTTTTTATTTACTTTCAAAGTTTCTCTAGATTTGTAATTAACTTTCTCAGCCAACTATTTCTTCTACTCTTTGTATGTTAAAATATATTGTGTAATGTCTTTCCAGCTACAATGGTAACATAGTTTTGTTTTTAGTATATTAGCTTTTGTTTTCTAGCCTACTGCGGTATAAACTAATAAAGTTTAAATGAATCGCACAGAAAACCAATATTATTAAAGTGTGTTGTATTTTGGAAAAGAGATTGTTATTTGCTATCTTTTTTAGATTAAAATTTACACGGTTCCATTTAAAAAAATAGGGTTAGGTCCGATAACTTCTTTACCTGAATGGGTATACGGGGGATACCTAGTCTGAAACGGCAGATTATTCAACAATGATTTTAAAGAAACTTTTGTAAGAAAAACAATTTATAAAACCCAATTTTCTTCAAAGCAATATTTTTAGATTGTTACACATTTGATGTTGGGATTATTTATAATTTGACAAAACTAGGTATAATATTAGGAAATTAGTAAAGTACTATAATTCAGAACGCAGTTTTTGATGTAAAGTTTCTTATTTAAATAAGTGGACAAGAAAAGTTCTTAATTACAAGAAGCCCAGTAAAACACTGTGGAAAGATAATTTTAAATAACCTGTTTCCTTACGACTTACGTAAACTCCTTTTTGTGCTATAAAAGATAATTTTAATTGGTTATTCGGTTAAAATAATAAAATAATATTTTTATTTATATTAACCGCTACCCTATTAAACTTTTTATTTTTTTTTCATAACTAACATAAAAATCCACACAAAAAAGCTTTAATTTTTTGTAACAATAACTTTACATTAATAACAAAAAAAGCTTATAAGGATTATTTATGAAACCGCTAAACTTGTAAAATGCAGAAAAGGCAAAACCCAGATACGGCTTCCATTTTTAACATTTAACTTTAATAATTCATGAGAAAGTCCATGTGATTTATTTATTCAAAAAAATGGGAATAGGAAATGTAGCACTTAAAGATTTGATAAGTTGCCTTTAATATACGGAGATACGTCCATGTTGCAAATGTTGTATAAGAAAATGATATATCGGCATATAAAATTTAATAAAACGCAGACTTTTCCTTTTTGCAGTAAAAATAGTTTAGTTAGTTAAGGAAACTAATATAAGGATCCTGAAAAAATAAAAAAATACATATTTAAAGGATAATTTATTTCTAACATATTTATTTTCTCCAAAAAAAGGGAATGAGCTAAAATGGAAAATTTTTACAAAGAATATGGGTTCATATACCCACCTGCATACTTGCTAATATATATACAGAAATAATTATAAGACCATCTTTAGTTTCATTTTTCTAAATTTGAAACCCTTAACAAAAAGTATTAAATATGTTGAAATATATTAAAAATAAATAGTATGCGCTGCATCTTAGGCCTTAACAAAACATTGGATTAAAAAAGCACTATAATGGTATATTTTAGAAACCCCTTTTGCACGAAAATATGTTTTACATACAAAAACTAAAAAGTTTTAAAATGCTACGTGCTACGTGTCAACTTGTTATATTACTTTAGTAAATAAATTAGCACCTGCATGAAATAAAAAACTTTTAGTTATTTTTTTTTATTTCTTTGCAAGATCCCATGCACAAACATTTGTATTGATTTTTAAAGAAAAAATACTGCTGGTGTACGGATAAAGAAGTTATTTCCAATGAATATTGCACTCGAATTATGTTTGCTTTTAAAGTAATTTTAAAACACCGCTGATGTAAATATCATTGAAATTTCTGTAAATGCTTTTTAATAAACCTTTATTTTAAAATAGCAAGATAAAAATATTATTAATTAAAATTTTTTATGAACACTCCCCTACCAAAATTCACCACAAATTTGCTGAGAAAAACCGGGCTCATCATGAGCTCTAATTCGTGCTTTTGTATAATTTTAAAATTAAATTTATTTTGCTACTGCTTTACTTAACTATTGTTTACAAAAGTTTTTTTACTTTTTTTAGGATTATAAAAGAAAAGGTTTATTTTAATAAACTAACTATTCAAGAAGTGTATGCACCTTCGGGTCTGTGATTGTATGAGAGAAAATGACTAACCGAGAAGGCCTTCATTAAATAAAGTATTAAATCGTTAAGTTGTAGTATAATATTTTTACCTAAAAGTAGATGGTTTCTAATAGTAATTTAACTGAAAAAATGCGGGTTTTGAAAGTTTTTAAAAAATGGATAAAAAGTTGCAAATTTGATTATTTTTAACCTCACTTTTAGATACATCAAATAATTATGACATTAAAGTGCAACATTTAAAATAGTGGACAAAACAACATAGAAATTAAAGTCTAATTAATTTATATTTTTAACCTATTTTCTATGTATGTTAAGTTTGTAAGACCCTTTGTGTTCATTTATTTTATTTTCTGCACCTATTTTAATTTAAAAATGCGTCTTTAACAAAGACATCAAAGAATTTTTTAAAAAGTTTTTATTGTTTCCAAAGGATGTAATGGAACAGTAAAATGTTTTAAGAATTTATTCCTAAAGTTTAGGTTTTTCTTTTGGTCGTTTCATATCCAAGAAATGCTGTTGTTAGTCGGGGAAAATTACAGTTTATACCAAGGCGCACCTAACATGAAGATCTGGTTTTCCATGGATTCTTAACTTGAATATATTATTCCTTAAGTTAAATAAAATTACATTAAAAAAAAGTTTTTTTTTACATAGCTATACAAGGTATACTCGAAAACTTGCTAGAACCTCCTAATATTTTATGTGGTTCTTGTTATAAACTAAAGCAACTTTTAACTGGGTAATTTCATTGTGACTATTTTAGATACCTTCTCATTTTGCAGATGTTTTTCCAAGGGTTTTTCAATTACAATAAATTGTCATTGTTTTTCTAACCTTTCTTAAAATTACGTTTTCGTAAATAAGAATGAAAATATGTCACAATTATTTTTTTTTGTTAAAGTCTTAACTATTTACTTACTATCTTCATTTGCAATGTTGTGGTTTATTAATTAAAAGTACTTATATTATTGTTTCATCTTAGAAATAAAAAAGCACAATTACATATATATATATATATATATATATATATATATATATATATATATATATATATATATATATATATATATATATATATATATATATATATATATATATATATATATATATATATATATATATATATATATATATAACCTTTTTATTATTTTATGGTTTACACGTTACTGTATAAAAATGCATTATATTTTTTTAAGTTTTTTTAACAATGTTTTCCTTCCTTTCATTTTTAGTTTTTATTAATTGCAAAATTCTAAATTAATTATGTTCAATTTTTGGGAAATTAAATTTTAAAACTTACAAGAATTTTTACAAAAGGCTTTCTTAATACCTACTTGGAATTTCTTATTTAAAAACGGGCGCAATTTCTTTTTATACTAAAAGTATTTTGTCCTGAAATATAAGGTTGATAATAAGATTAAAGCATTAAATCATGGAACGCTGCTGTCAAAGTGCACCTGTTTTAATACCAATTGTGGGGAAATTTATACTTTATAAAGCATCAGAAAAAAATGTTATAAAATAAAATTTATAAAAGGAAAATGGAAAAAATACATTTTAGTCCAAGTTGTGTATTAGTATGTAATTGTACGCTGATTATATCCTAATAACCTATGCATATTTTTTTCAGGGCAAATTATGTATTGTACTTTGAACAGGGTGTCCCATATAAAATGAACAGGTGTACTACTGGGAAAACAATTTATAAAAACTCAACTTGTATAATGTATATATATAATATATATATATATATATATATATATATATATATATATATATATATATATATATATATATATATATATATATATATATATATATATATATATATATATATATATATATAAAAATTATATATATATATATAAAGCCTTCCATTAAGTAGTGCTGGCAATGCCATTAAATAAAATGGATATGGCTGGCAAAATATAGAGAGGCTTATTTTTTCTTTTCGATTATTTTTTTTTTTGTTTTTAGTATTTTTTTTTTTTCATTAAAGTTAAATTCATAATTTGTATGTGCCTCGTGTTTGTGTATGGTGTGATGTATCACAAATAGTCGTGTTTTCATTTATTTTATTGAGTTTTTTAATAAAAATAAAAAACTTTCAGAAATACTGACCATTTAAATAAAATGAGAATAATGAAAAAATCTAAGATTTACAATGAAACGCAAAAGTAAATAAAATAGAATATAGTTTCGTTTAAAAACCACCAATGTTGTGCAAAAAAAACAGAAAGGAAACAGTAAAAGCGCAGTTAGTTTGAATTTGAGATTTGATGATGATGGATAAAAAAACTTTAAAATTGACACGGTACAAAAAAAGTAAAAAATAGTTTTGTTATTTACAGAATGATCGTCAACTTTTATACATGGCAACAAAGATTCATGGAAGTCCTGACCCGACAGTACCAATTATTGCGCAAGATCAAAGGTTTTTCTATATACCTTTACAATTTTTGCCCTGTAAGCGTGGATAAAATTGATTTACAGTACTCACTTTCCAAACTTTCTGGACAGGTAGTCATTATTTTAAGCCTAATATCACTAAATAACAAAATAAAATGTATAGCTTACTGCGCTCTAGCATCCTCTGAACTTGATACGCGGTGATGCTATATTATTGTAGGACCACAATTAATGTAATATTTATAGCTTTTCTTAATTTTTTTCCACCCTACTCTTAATTGTTATTAAATTATTTTACCCCAAGTGCGCGGTTTTTTAATTTTTTGGATCAGATAAAAATCAGACTGGGCATGCTTTGCTCATGAATTTTTGGAGACGTTTATCTTGATCTTCCATATTAAACCTAATAAAGTAAGTAGTTGCAAAGATTTATTTAACTTAATAGAAAACAGGCAAAATATACTTATTATAAATAGTAATAATGTTAATGATTTAAAAGCAATTATTGTAAATCTTATTAATTAGGTTGGTTACTAATATATGTCAGCAATAAATAATTATAAATGTTAACGTGAATGACTGAAATTAGTAAAAAAAATTCAAGGAGAACTAACAAAAATTATCCACTTTGGTCCATTCTATTTAATAATAATTTTGGAAAGGTCCTGCTATCCAGAATGCACCAAAGTGGATAATTTTGGTAAGTGCTCGTTTGGTTAATATTTATCATTTGTATTTATGGACAAATGCTGACACTCACTAATTTTAGCCTTGCCAAAAAACAATAAAGGAAAGCAATGACGTAAATGTAATCCTGAGAAATTAGCTTGTTTAAATTGCTTTGACCGGGCGGCATAATATTATTGTGCATTTTAAAGAGCAAACATATTAAAAAAGCTATTATCGTTGGTAATTATGGCTGTAAAAATAAAATAAAGCTCTTTCTGTTTTATTTCAGTTATTTATTTGTTTATTTGTCCGCTAAATGCTCATTAACCTTTTGCATTATACAGGGAGGGATTTGCTCCTTTTAATATTTTGATATAAAGACGGTATTTTATAGAACGCATATAGAAATTTTATAAAAAAATTAAAATTAAGAATATGGTCAAGCCCTTTAGATCGTCATTTTCTTTAACCTTATTTAATAGTTATTTTATTGTATTTTTGTGGATATAGGTTGAGTTCTAAACATGAATGACACACAAAGATACAGGTTGGCCGCTACTAAATTTAACTGATACCATCCAAATCACCAGAATATCGACCAGAAATTTTAAAGAAGTAAATGAGACACTACTAAATAAGAGCTTTTTAGGAATTAGTATATCCATGATTATAAACCAAGGACGCACCTATTTTATAGTAAAACAAAAAAGAAGTTGGGGCAAAATACAATCGTCGATTTAAAATATATTGCTTTGCCTTATTCAGACGATTTGTCTCAAAAAATAAACACATTCTATCAAAACAAAGTATAGTTGTTTGTGTTAAATCTTAAAATCTAACTAATTCTTTATTAACACTATTAAAAAATTAAGTTTTCAAGAATTTTTTTTTATTTGATATATTTTTCCCTGTTTAAAATGTCTAAAAACATATATAGGTATGACAACACAACTTTTGAAAAACAGATTTAATGGTCAAATACAAAAGGCTCCACGCTTTTCACAACACAGGACATAAATTATAATTTACTTTAATGAAACAAAAACTAAAAACAAAACAAAATACTCGAAAGAAAAATAAGCCTCCTATTTTGCCAGCCATATCCATTTTATTTAATGGCATTGCATCACTACTTAATGGGAGGTATATATATATATATATATATACATAATATATATATATATATATTATTATTAATATATATATTATATATTATATATATATATATATATTATAAATATATATTATTATATATATATAATAATAATATATAATATATTATTATTAATATAATAATAACTATATTATATATATTATTGTTACTATTAATATATTATTATATATATATATATATATATATATATATATATATATATATATATATATATATCAATGATTAATAAAAAATCATATTAAAAATAATATTTTTCTTTTCGAGTATTTTGTTTTTAATATTTTTTTCATTAAAAATTATAATTTATTATGTGCCTGTGTTTGTGTAGGGCGAGCGATTATTTAGTATATTTGAATCCATTAAATCTGTTTTTCAAAAGTTGTGTTGTCATACCTATATATGTTTTTGGACATTTTAAACAGGGAAAAAATATATCAAAAAAATAATAATAATAATTCTTGAAAACTTACTTTTTTAATAGTGTTGATAAAGAATTAGACAAATCGTCTAAATAAGGCAAAGCAATATATTTTAAATCGACGTTTGTATTTTGCCCCAACTTCGTCTTTGTTTTACTATAAAATAGGTGCGTCCTTGGTTTATAATCATGGATATACTAATTCCTAAAGAGCTCTTATTTAGTAGTGTCTCGTTTACTTCTTTAAAATTTCTGGTCGATATTCTGGTGATTTGGATGGTATCAGTTAAAATTTAAGTAGCGGCCAGACCTGATATCTTTTGTGTGTCAATTAATGTTTAAGAACTCAACCTATATCCACAAAAATACAATAAAATAACTATTAAAATAAGGTTAAAGAAATGACTTGATCTAAAGGACTTGATCATATTCTTAATTTTTATTTTTTTTAAATTTCTATATGCGTTCTATAAAATACCCTCTTTATATCAAAATATTAAAAGGAGCAAATCCCTCCCTGTATAATAAATAACTGAAATAAAACAGAAAGAGCTTCATTTCATTTTTACAGCCATAATTACCAACGATAATGGCCTTTTTAATATGTTTGCTCTTTAAAATGCACAAGAATATTATGCGCAGACCGCGGTCAAGCAATTTAAAACAAGCTAATTTCTCAGGATTATATTTACGTCATTGCTTTCCTTTGTATTTTCGGTGCAAGGCTAAAATTAGTGAGTGTCAGCATTTGTCCATAAATACCAAATGATAAATATAAACCAAACGAGCACTTACCAAAATTATCCACTTTGGTGCATTCTAGCAGGACCTTTCCAAAATTATTATTAAATAGAATGAACCAAAGTGGATAATTTTTGTTAGTTCTCCTTGAATTTTTTTACTAATTTCAGTCATTCACGTTAACATTTATAATTATTTATTGCTGACTTATATTAGTAACCAACCTAATTAATAAGATTTACAATAATTGCTTTTAAATCATTAAAATTATTACTATTTATAATAAGTTCCCATATATTTTACCTTTTTGGAGTGTGTGCAATCCTTATTTTATTTTTGCCCTCACTGAAAGTATCCAGGTTAATTTTTTTATTACTTTATTTTAACCCAAAGAAAACCTAACGTCACTATATTTTGCCTGTTTTCTATTAAGTTAACTAAATCTTTGCAACTACTTACTTTATTGGGTTTAATATGGAAGATGAAGATAAACGTCTCCAAAAATTCATGAGCAAAGCATGCCCAGTCTGATTTTTATCTGATCCAAAAAATTAAAAAACCGCGCACTTGGGGTAAAATAATTTAATAACAATTAAGAGTAGGGTGGAAAAAAATTAAGAAAAGCTATAAATATTACATTAATTGTGGTCCTACAATAATATAGCATCACCGCGTATCAAGTTCAGAGGATGCTAGAGCGCAGTAAGCTATACATTTTATTTTGTTATTTAGTGATATTAGGCTTAAAATAATGACTACCTGTCCAGAAAGTTTGGAAAGTGAATACTGTAAATCAATTTTATCCACGCTTACAGGGCAAAAATTGTAAAAGGGTATAGTAGAAAAAGCCTTTTGGATCTTGCGCAATAATTGGTACTGTCGGGTCAGGACTTCCATGAATCTTTGTTGCCATGTATAAAAGTTGACGATCATTGTGTAAATAACGAAACTATTTTTTTCACTTTTTTTGTACCGTGCCAATTTTAAAGTTTTTTTATCCATCATCATCAAATCTCAAATTCAAATTATCTGCGCTTTTACTGTTTCCCTTTCTTTTTTTTTTTTTTTTTACAACATTGGAGGTTTTTAAACGAAACTATCATAGAATATTTAAAACTATTTAACATATTCTAATTTATTTACTTTTGCGTTTCATTGTAAAATATTAGATTTTCTTCATTATTCTCATTTTATTTAAATGATCAGTATTTCTAAAAGTTTTTTATTTTTATTAAAAAACTCAATAAAATAAATGAAAACACGACTATTTGTGATACATTTCAAAAATTTTTAATAGTTAAGTGTAGTTGTCACCAATTTTGTAATAAAAGAAGGACAAAAGAATGCAAATATTTTTATTATCATGTTTAATGATGTTCCTCTGAAGGTTCTAGATAATGTTGTAGGTAGAATAAAAACCTTTTCTCGAGTTAAATAACGAGATCGGCAGAGCTTCTTTTAAAAAAGTTTTATTTTACAAAAAATGGACTTGAATAATTACAAACTAACTTATTATTTTAAAATTAGAATTAAAACTAAGGTGAACAATTAAGAACAGCACGGAGCTTTGACTGCAAAAATGTTACCATTGACTATGCAAAAACTGTATATATGGTAAAGATTGATGTCAGCGATAAATGCAATTCTAGGGATATTACCTGGACTTCATAGTCTTTATTTAATTTTTTTTACAACGTTTTAAACAGTAAATACTTGATCGTTTTCAAGTGAAAATGCGGTAAAATATCACTAAAAAGTTCTTAAATTTTTCACTAAAGGAAATGCCATAACCATTATGACGTGTATAGATATAGTATTAATAATATATATATATTATTATTAATATTATTATTATTAATATATAATATAATATATAATAATTTATTTTTAATAATAATTAAAATATTAAAATAAAAATATATTAAAAAATATAAAATAAA